>VSDK01025265.1:87470-110180 GCA_009767595.1 Symbiodinium kawagutii
CACTCTTTCGTGATTTGCAGTACTTTGACAGCAACATGCATCAAAGTGACTCCAGGGAGATGCAGATATCAGCGAACAAAATGCAAAACATAGCATATCATTAAACAAATACACTTGTATTAAACTACCATAGCAGCCCGAAAGTGCCTCAAAGTGGTGGGATTAGGGGCGAACGCGGCGGGCCAAGTTGGACAGATCCATAGTAATCGATCCTCCATCCAACAACCAACTGCGCAAAAAAAACGCAATTTGATGCAATTTGCAGTATCACCCAATCTGGTCGAGACATTCACAGTCCTTCAATGTCCTTCAGTGCTGCCAAAACTGTTGCAACGCTGGTCCCATCCGTCAGACCCATGATTCATGTCGGGCCAAAGCATGGCTGGCTATGGCGGGAACACTGGGACGGCGACCAGTGCAGAGACTGCGCAGGTGTCGATCCCTCGTATTATTTGGATGCTTTGGTTTCAGGGTTGGGATCGTGCACCTTATGTTTGCAGACAATGCAAGAACCATGGCAGCAGATTAATCGCTGAGATGAGAAGTGGCTGAAAATAATTGTACGAATGGTCAATGTCAATGATATGACTTTCGGACATAGTGTGAGTAGGTGCGCTTAGACCGCTTCAATCCTGTTTGGTTGATGCAAACCATGGGCCAAAACAGCCCATCCAGATCCAACATCTCTTGTACCTAGTGCCATGCAACATCATGCAACATGAACTGCCCAGGAAATCCTTTGAACTTTGGAACCCTGGATGGGAGGTGCGGGCGCTTGACGAAAAGATTCTGCCCGATGTTCTCGGCGACTACTGCAAGCAATTCACATCAGTGTGCAAGGTGCAAGAGACAAAGGGGATGAGAGCAAGAGAATTGCAAATCAGAAAAACTGAAACAAAGGAAGGACCACCGAACATTTCGTTTTTGTTTCACTTCTTCAGACCATTCAAGCTGACTGATCTGGGCAGCCGATGCAAGTAATAGGAGTGCGACCACTAAGCTTATTTGTCCGTTTTCTTGTGCCTGGTGTTTTGACATGATAGGCTGACGGCGCTTTCGTTTTGGCTTTATGAATTGTGTGAGGCAAATAATCCGTTGGCACCGCTGGGCATGTCTTGGATACCACCTGCAGCAGCTGCAGATGTCCTTCGACTCTTTCTGTTACAAAGATATGGAGGTGTCGCGGCATCGGACTTTGCCATGGTCAAGAAACGCACAAAAATTATAGTAAGCGCAAACACCACCCTCGGCTTTGATCCATGGTATATACAGAAGTGTAGAGGCTCACCGTTTGGATCTTGCTCTACTTCTCCTCCTCCTTCTGCTTCTTCTCCTTCTTCTTCTTCTTCTTCTCCTTCTTTTCTTTCTATGTTTTTCTTCTTTCTTTCTTTTGACCAGTTTTCACTCCACTTGTGCTGAGCCATGAGTTGCTGAGGTGTTTGGGCTGATGCAACGATTCTTTGCCGCAAACCTCTGGACCAATGGATCGATGATGCAGCTGCCTGTGCAGATGGTTTCTTTGCATTCGCGCCAGAGAAAGGAACGGTTGAGATGCTGTTTCGAAAACATCAAAAGGCAGTTCAGTGTTGCACGAACTCATCAAAACCATTTTGACCTGATGTTGATACGCTTTGCACGAGCTTTACATAGCTTTACCAGTTTAAAGATTGCAGGAGATGAAATTCCTATCATGAAGCTTGGCAGATAGAACCGGCCCAAATACGCCCCAATCACTATCCGAGGACTGTAGCAGTCGGCGTACTGGAGAACACACCTACTAGTAACTAGTAGATTTATCTAATCTATAACTGATTTGTCACCGATCCAGGACATCGAGGATTCACGCAAAGGGGCAAACAGAGAGCAGGAAGGATTTGAGAAAATTTGAGAACTCTTTGATCTCAATTTTTCCATTTGCAAAGCGTTGGGACGTTGGGACCAGTTCATGCTTGACGTCCAGTCTCTGAAGTTTAGATTCTCAACCGAGGAGCAGCTTTTTGGCAAGCAAACCTGGCCACCCGTTGGTGGAAGCTTGGCAGGAACGTGTTCATTCTCACTGGCAACTCCAACAGCGACCGAACCTGGAGTACTTCTGGTGACATGTCGAAACGCGGTGGGCTGATCTGTCAGTTTAGATTGGACATGTGCTGCGCCTGATCTGCACAGTGCTGTGAAGTGAAGAGAGATAGACAGAGAGAGGAAAAGAGAAAACTTAATCTGAAGAAATCTGGAGAAATCTGAAGAATGGTACAGGATGATCAGGATGGTAGAGGTCTCACGACGGTATATAGGTGTATAGTTGTGAATAGGTATAGTATGGTATAGTTAAGTTGATTATTATCAGATTTATCAGCATGACAGCACAGCAGCATGGTAGGTGTGTCTGTAGGTGTCAGTAGCTCGAAGCTCGTTTGCTCAACGTCAAACGCTGGACTGCATTCCAAGACGACTGATCTTTGTATGTATATCTATATATATATTATGTATACTGTAGTCAGTAATTGTCATTCAATGTGCTGTTCGAAGACATTCATCTTTGTTGGTGTCTACATCGCACACATGCAGACACTGTGAGGACAGCTTTGGGACCTTGGGGTACACAAAGCGTGTTCTGGGTTTTGTTGGGTGGATTGGTGTTTCTTGTTTTGGGTCATTTGCTTTACTTACTGATTTGTGTCGAGGTTGCACGCGCTTTTTGGTAAGCTGGTGCAGGCAGGGTCAGCCCTCACTTCGGCACAGTGTCATGAGTTTTAACGACAGAGAAATGCCAGGAAAACCGCACAGTCAAAGACCTGTGGCAACGAGCCAAGAAGCTTACTGCAGAATATGGCTTGCCGGGGCCGCATCTTCTGATGCCATATGAGAAGGCCTGGGGCATAAACACATTTGAAATCTGCACATATATACATATATATATATATGTATACATACCATTATAAGAATCATTCTCAGTAAGCAAAGTCATGAGTAAGCTGAGTTGGTCAGTTGAACAATCTAGTGCAGTGCTCGTCATCACCGCTTTGATTGAAATTAGTTGAAACTACTTGAAATCACTTGAAATTACTTGAAGATGTTGAAGCTTGACTAAGCTTGATGGGAATTTGCTCGTCAAAGTTTCGCTGCAAACAGGTCTTGACGAGGCCGCCAGATGCTGCATTGAAAGAGCTCCTTTCCAAGAAGGCCTGGTGGCAAAAGGGGACATCAAGAGGCCAAGAGGCTCCGAGGCTCAAGTCGACTGATTCCACAAGCTTCCACATGGTTCCACAGTGCCAAATTCTTTCCACACATTCTAAGAGATGAGTGATATGAAATGATATGAATCTGTATAATCATCTTGTGCGCTTTCTTTCGCTGCAGATGTCCAGTGCAGAATGGACATACTGGATATAAATTGCATGGGGCTGTCCGCTGGGACCTGCAGTTTCTGGTGCACTCACTTCACATTCATCCGGCACTAACAGAAAGAAACATACAGGAACCGCATATCATTTGCCTGAATGTAACCAGATCCTCGCATTGAATCAAGTGTTGATTCTCTAACCTGACTTGAAGTAATAGGGATTTTGGGTTGAATTGGTCATACAGTGTTTCGAACACTTTCAAGAATCTATCGGTCTATATCTATCTATATATATATGTTTATATATATAATATATAGATAGATATCTATCTATATGTATATATATATAGATATCTATCTATATGTAAATATATATATAGATATCTATTTATATGTATATATATGTATGTCTATATATAAATCATATAGTGGTGTATAACTATATACGTATACACATGTGTACTGCAGATTAATATTTTCATTTTAAACTTTTTTTTGATCTGTACTCTTCTTTTTGGAACTTTGTTGGAACTATTCAGTGTTTTGTGGGCCGAGCTTGTCCTCTGCCTTTGCAGACTGAGCCCATCTACAAACTGAACAGACCTCAGTTGTGAGCGAAAGCACAAAAGCATGTGTCAAAATGTTGTATAGTCTAATAGGGCAGTGAGTAGACAGACTACGAGCAGAAAGCAGCGCAGATTGGAACAGTGAGTGCAGAGCTCTCAGTTCTTGGCGCAGCCAAGCCCAGGACTATACACGATGTAAAGTTTGACAAGAAACACGACACATTGCTTCAACGCGATGGATCCGAATTTGCTGGTCTTCAAGCTTCTTTGTCAGGCGTTGCACCCGAAACTGCGTTGGGCTTTTCGTCGTCTGTGTTTACAACAACCAGGGTCACCACAAGATGTTTCACAAGGCTCTATGACCAGGACTTGGCTTGTCGCAGATTGAGACGAGCACGTTTCTTTATTTTAGAGTTTTGCAATACTAGTATGTGTTAGAATCCGACGGTTGACTCAACATCTGAATTGCTTTAAGTGTTATCAGTAGCATGTTGTGGAGTTGGGATTTTTGTAACTGGATATCAGCAAAGTGGAATCGGACTATCATGAAATAAGACATCAACAATGGATCAATACTGGACTGGAGAGAATGATGAGTATGGCATAGCACGGCTGTATTTGTTCTTCTCTGGCAATCCGTTGTGCAGCGGCCATGTGGCGCTTGAAGGCTTTGAGTACCTGTTCAAGCAAACACTCGATGAAGTCCTGGTGCTGAGCGCGCGATCAAAGAAGTGATCAAACAAATAGTCAAATGATGTCAAATGTACATAAATGTACTCATTTGTGAGAAGGAGTCTATTCTTTGGCAGATTCTTAGAATTTCTCGGAACTTGCTAAAGAATCTCTTGAGTTTAGACTCTTTTTGAGTCTCTTTTCTTTTTCTGCTTTTCAGTTCTCTTTTGAGTCAAGGCACAGGCACACTTCGAAAGTTGCACTGAACGAGAACTCCCATGGCGGCCAGAGGCGAGCTCTTTCCGTCGTGACTACGGTGCCTGGCCTCAGCCCAAACAGTGACCGGTAAAGAAACACGTGGGACATGCAGTGACAGCGCTGAAAAGTGACAGCAATCAAAGCATCTAGTTGCAAAGATGAGAGAAGATGAGAGAAGATGAGAGAAGATGAGAGAAGATGAAAGATCACAACTATCTGAGATCTGTATTTGCTTGTACTCCTGTTTATTGCACTAGCAATGACGTGTTGCGTCGGTGTGATTTTGCTTTCACCAAGGTCTCAGCATTGCAACCCAGCCAATGATGCCGGGAGGGTAATTCAAAGCTCAGCCGAATCTAGCGATGCTGAGTACCCTGTAGAGTACCCTGTACAACATTGTCTGTGAGCTAGATATAACATCATATAACCACACACGCAAATACACTCATGTTCAGGATGTATTATATATTTATAATTGATATTTCCCACCATGCACATCTACACCTATATAAATGTACATCATGTGAATCATTATGTTTCAATGTGAATATACATACACACACATATATGTGCGTTTGTACATATGTATGCATGTGGATATGTACGTAGGTATATGTATTCACATTATTGTTTGGTGAATTTGAAAAGCCCTTCAGCACGGGTCCGGCTGAGATCTTGGCGAAAGCTCAGACAAAGTGCTGAGCAAAGGACGCCAGTGACCAAAAGTGGAATTCATCGCAGTCGCTACCCGCTGCTCAGTGCTTTGACCATTTTTGGAAAGACTGTAAGAGATTTGTAAGAGATTTGTAAGAGATTCTAAGAGTCTTTCTTCCTCCAAGCTTCAAACATCAGTTCAGATTCAGATGATATCAGATGTCACTGAGGATGCCTTGCTCCTGCAAAACTTGCCTGAGTCAAGGCGTTCGCATGTCCAACTTCTCAGGAAGGGTATTGAGGTATGCTCCTGTGATTTCCTGTGTTCCCTTCAATTGTCCTGGTGGATTCCAGTCGCATTTATCCAAAGGAAGCATGCATCATTTTTGAATATGTCCGACAGTCTTGCAGTAGTTTTTGACCTCGAGCTTTTATAGCTTTTGAGCCTTGTTAGTGCCACACAGTGCCGGTTGTAAGTAATCTTTTGCCAGCCTCGGAACAGAGATGCTTGCAGAGAATGAGTCGGATAGCAATAAAATGCTGCTACGGAAACTTCTTCGAATCATTTTAGACGCATAGACAATCCTGAAAACTCGAAGAGGAGACTCCAAGGATGCTCCTCTTGGTCTATTTGAGATGCTCTGAGGTCTGTGTCCTTTTGATTTGGCTTGCAGTGACCCTCGCCTGCTGCGTGGAGGCTCCGTCTGGAGATGAGTTGGAGCAAAGTATTTTACAACCTCCGCCAACCCCACCATCACCATCAGGATTAGCATCACGAGTCGCCATCATCACCACAATCATCATCATCATCATCATCATCATCATCATCATCATCATCATCATCATCATCCAAAAGAATCCATTACTGATAATCACCATCATGATACTTGTTTGCAGCAAGAGCAATCGGGTTGGAAGGCTTTTTCTTGCACTGACAGATGTTGCTATTTTGGAGATGAGTAACAATGTATTGATGCTCACGCAGAAATCGCCTGTGTTGATACCGGAGGCCAAGTTTGCAAAGAAAGCAGCCAGAAGCCTCTAAAGTTAGACCCCCCAACCAGTTTCGGCAGGAACCTCCTATGGCCTCCTTGTTTTGACCTCAAATGCAAGGGTACCGATTTGATTTGGCAGGTGTGGGTATGCGCCGGGGCTGCTGCTGGAACTACATGGTTGTTCGGGTGCGCCCAGTCACTGTCACACATACACATGTGCATGTGCAGGGCAATTTCACACACGCAGACAGGCGCGCGCACGCACACGGCCAGGTACATATCTTCGTATCTAGCACACTCCGAATCCAAAGAGACTTTTTTTGCAAAGAAAACATCAGACAAGTTTTGAATTCCGATTCGGATTGAACGATCCATTACCAACTAATTAAAAGCAATGACATAAAAGTCACTTTGTCAACACCAGCGGTGAGAAGTGACAAAAGTGGTCCTATACAGCATTCAATTTTCTAAGCGGTAAGCATGCCACACATGATGAATCCTACTAGCCAACCATGCCACTGGTACCTCAAGGGCATTGGTCAAATCAAAAAGGTGAAATGCACAGGGCGGAAAGTCTCGACCATTTTCTTAGTGGCAAACCAAAGAGATCAAGATCTCCTGTTTTCCACTTTTTAGGTAAACTGAAACTGACTGAAGTGCTTTGTTTTTCTCAAGTTTCTTCCAGATCCAAAAGGAACCAACTCTAGGTGCTCAACGGTGGTCAGAGTTTGCGCACATGAACTCAGACACATTCGCGCAGACAGAGCGTTGATCCTTCTGAGGTACTTGATGGAGTTGCTCCTTTCTGCTGACCATGTGTGGATCTTGTCTTCGCTTCTGTGACATGCATTTGCATGAGTAAACCAGCTCAATCTCCTAGAAGGGGACACCGTAGGAAATATTTGCATTGATTAAGCAGTTTTTTTCATGTGTCACTGTGTCACTGATGACACAACTGGGTCTTTTAGGCCAGTGGATTTTCCCTTTGAGTGTCTTTGAACCAGTCCAGCACTGTAAGGTGTTTGTGATGCAACTTGTCTTCAGTAGCTTGGAATGCAGGAATCAGTGACTCATTCTGACTAGGTGGAAAACAAAAACGAAGGGTAGAGAAGGAACCAGGGCTAAGAGGTAATAAGAGATTAAAAAGATGAGTAAGGCTGAGAAATTGGGTGAAGTCTGGCTTGGTTTCAGCGCGGAGCCATTCTCTAAGCACAGGTGCACAGTGCACGGGGTCACATTTCATGAAGCTGTGCCACTCTGCGAACAATGTCCGATTTTGTATGGCCTCTGCACTGTTCAGTGGAATCTGCACATGTGGTAATTAGTGTCCTGAAATTCTCAGGCTCACTGGACACACCGCATAGGCTGATGCCGAAGGCAAGATTTTGCAGTACATCCTTGTCTCCCAATGTTTCCTGTTTCCCTTCAGCTGTCTCACATCCTTTGCAGGCCCTGTATCTTGCCATGATCAGCAGCATGGTGTTCCGCCTGTTCGGCTTTTTGCATGTTTGGAACCCAGCGAGTTTGTTGGTCAACTTGCAAAGCCATGCAAGGGAATGCACCTCTTCCCTTCAGCTTATCCCTTCTTATCCCTTCAGCATCTTCATTTTATTTTCACAACTTGCACTGCTAGCGCCAGGCTCCAATCACTGCTCGCTGTTTTTCTTGGATCTTGGGCACCGGTTTAGTCTACGCAGGCACCTAGATCACCGCCTTTCGCAGTACTCCTACTGTACATTCTATAGACATCTAGAACTATACTTTGGGTTTTGCTTCGTCTTTGCCACAAGAGTCGGATCAGCCAATGGTGAATGGGTGTTATTTGATGTCATTTAATGGTATGGGTTATGAGTCATGAGTATTGGACAAGAGTAGCGCAGAATTGACGGGTGGAATGTTGGCGCCCAAAAATAGATGTAAGAAAAAATGAGGAGAATATCAATATTCATTTCTGTCAGTTTCTGTCCAGGAATATCTCGCTTAAACTTCCAACGCCTTGAGCAGTGTCCAGATGTCACGGAGTCCATGGCATGCCTAGCATGTTTGCGAAGCATTTCAGAAGGAATGTAGCAGATGCCCCGTGCCATCCCCATGCCATCCCCATGCCGCATGCCTATGCACCTATCCATGTCTTGTTGTTCTCCTTGTGTCCAGGTGTGGTCATCAAGGAGTCTCGTTCTTAATTCCTTTGTGCACTCGCCAGGTTGTACGATTTCTCCGATGGGTCCTTGGCGAACGACTTGGTGAGTTTTATGACGAGGAGGGCGAGGCCAGATTAAAAGCGAGTGAAACATCAGGACTTGAGAAAACTTTCAAACCTAATTTTAAAGGTATCCATGGGTTCATTCCATTTCTATATCCATTTCTCTTTAGAAGTTCAGGCCATCTTTGTGGAAGTGAAGGGGAAGGTGAGAGCGGCTGCAAATGGAGCTGAGAGGGAGTTGATGTAAGTGCCGGTTGAAGTTAGCTTCAACATGCTTCAACCGAACTTCAAATCTGATCAACTTTCATTCTTCAAATCCAGAGACCACAGAGACCATTCAAACAACTCTGTTACTTTGTTTGCAGTACCGGATGACATTGCTGGGGGTGGTTTTGCCCGGCCCTGAGAGAAAATGCAGATTTGCCAACTGGGCCGTGTCGCTTGAGTCGCTTGAGTCCTCTCTGGGGAAAACTTCTGCGCCGGAAGGCTTTGCCTCTTCGTGGTGAATTTTCTTCTCAATTCCGATGTTGGTCCCTCAGAAGTCTGAGGACTCTTAAGGACACCCCTGTGAGCATGGTGCAACATAGCGCCAGACAATTCAGACGCCCAAAGCATCACCAAAGATGTGGTACAGCTAGGATTAGCTCGCCAGAACAAGAGACCACCAAATCACTGCACTCGTTGCAAGGACACAAAATTGCATCAGTGATACTATAATTGCTCATTTGTGATTATCTCCTACTCCTTACTGTGCCCTCATCACGCTGTCTCCCTTCAAACAAGGCAACAGCATACCAGCAGCAACAACAATGCCGAAGAAGACAACGATGAGAGCAGCAACAGCAACAGCAACAACAACAACAAAAACAGACATCCACTGTAAGGATAGCAGCAGCGACTGCAACATTGTCCGCAGTCACAACAATATCAACAGGGGCATCCACCACAATGGTAAGAATACACATAAATCTTAGCTATAATAATGTCAGCCAGGGCGAGGACAGCCGCAATAGAAGTGCCGGCAACAACAATATCAATCAATATCAATATCATTCACATCATTGTGAACAAAATTCAAAGGAACCTGCCGGAATATTCAGAGCAAGAACATCAACAAGAAGAAGAAGGGGAACAGACACCACTGAGCTGTAGAAAAGAGAGCCAGAACAACCCAACCACCAAGCAGAAGATAAACGACGATGCCAGCAGCACCATCAACATAATCACAACGACAACCGCAACCACAACCAACAAGGACAACAAAAACCAAGACAAAGACAAGCACAAGCACAGTGGCAATAAAAAATACCACGCATCAGCAACCAATAGTGAGCATGACAAAATATCAATATCTCACAGTAATCATATACACTTTCCACTCGACCATGACCGCCACCACCAGCCGCAGCCACCGCCATTTGTGTGACAGACAATTGCACTATACACCAAAACCGTCCAAAACCAAAGGGCAAAACCACGTATCACTTGAACGAGCTTTTGCCAAACATAATGGTGGACTGAGATTGTTCAAATTGTTGTTTTCCTTGTTTGAATACTTGTTAGTTGTGTGGGTGTCATCCTCATCGCAGTTGCTAGCATCAACAGCAGCTCCCACAATTCCATACAATTACCATTTCAGATGCGGGGTTCGCATGCACGTCTTGAGGACGTTCTAGGGCGACCAGTGGTTGACTGTTTAGGATATCACCGATTATAATTCAGAAGAATTGGGACATCCTCAAGCGATCTCAAGTCAAGCAGGAAAAGCTGCACCTGCAATGCTTAAACCAACCAGCCTCAGGCGTAGAAATTGCAATGTTTTCATAACATCCCATTTGCCCTGCAGGCCAGGCTATACTATACCTTATGCTAGCCGCTAGCCTTTGACTGCAACCAGATGATTGGCACATGCTATCCAAGATCAAAGTCTGCTCTTGACGAGGGCACATTTGGTTCCGAAAGGCGCCCAAAGCACAAATGGTCAAAAACAGATGATCCCATTTATTTTGCATTTTTTCGCACCTTCGCAAACCCACAATGCTTTTTGAGACATGTTTTTTGTTGGTTGGTGGCGGGCGTGGTAGCGGTGTCTAAGTTGTCTTGGTGCTGCGCGATGCATAAGAAGGCTTCTGGAGAATCAATCTTGGCATATCTTGGCATCTTGGAAGTGCTCTCCTTTCCTGTACAAAGTGAAAGTCCTCAAAGTGCATGGAGACAAAGACATACCATGCCCGAAACAAATACCTTCGAGGTGCAGGAATCTCATGCGGCACGGAAGTAATGCAACGCTGCGAAGTTTGGGACGTCTACAGTACAGTACTTGTTGGTTGCAATGGCATGTCATTACTTGAGCTGAGGCTCCACTGAATTCGAATCTTTTGATTGTGCTAAAATGTGCTGAAGGTCTTGTTGTATTGCCTGTCAGAATAGTTTCTTTAGACTAGCTGTCTAGATGTCAGTGCAGCAACACTCGTCGAGAAATGAAATTTCAGTTCCAAAATTCATTGATTTGCAAAATGTTGCAAATATTTGCGGTATGTCGACTCTCAACCCAGCCTCTGGAAGGTGCTGTGAGAAGCTTCAGAAGCCTTTTGATTTCTGAAGACTTCTGACTACCAAGGCCGTGCTGGCAAAGTCGGAGGCCTTCAACGATGTCTTCTTGAACTCCAGGCTGCACTCAAGAGATTGAGACATTGACATCTGATAAGGCCTTATGAAACTTTTGAAAACTTATGAACATGCAACACATCATGCAAGTTGTTCCTGATCAAAAATCAGTTCAACAGACATGTAGATTGAGTAGCAAGCGAGGATAGTGGTTGATACAAGGAGTAGTATTTCAGAGCCACTCTTCCTCAGTACTGCTGAGTATCATGCAAGGACATACACCGATTCCATTGCATGTGTTCAGGCCCTGATGTTTTCGTATTTTGCTGTTTGTTTGTTTGTTTGTTTGTTTGTTTGTTTGTTTGTTTGTTTGTTTGTTTGTTTGTTTGTTTGTTTCTTTGTTTGTTTGTTTGTTTGTTTGTTTGTTTGTTTGTTTGATTTTCTAAGTGGGATGGGGTGTGATTTTGGCAAGCTTTCTATAGCTTTCTACCAATGATGCAAGTGTCTACAAACATGATTCAGTTAGCTGGCGCTTTGAGTTGTGGGGAATCTATCGCATGTTTTCCTGGGGTTACATATGAACTATATATGTTTTCAAAGTGAAATGAATCTTTCAATTCATACTGGTATGCAAATAAACGGATAAACAATTCAATAGATCAATTATATAATGAATGTGTATATATGATAAAATATATACTACTGGTACTATATGTGATTGTATAGTTAGATATATAGACATGTAAAGAGCATTTTTTAAATCAACAATTACGCTAATAAGGGGGTGTTTCATCAGGTCCTCTTTTAAGCTTTGCTCGAAAAAAGATAGGGGACGTACGAAGAACAGCACCTTGAAAAAGACGCCGAAACTTCGAAAACGAAAGGAACCAGCCGGGAATACACTTTTTGCATTCAAAAAAAAGCGTGGCTCACGTAGACATATTCCATTTCTATATACTGTAATATGAACATAAACATGCATGCACTACCTACTTACATACCTACCTTTCTACCTACCTACCTACATACTTACATACCTACATACCTACAAACCTACATACCTACATACCTACGTACCTACATACCTACATACCTACATACCTGCATACCTGCATACCTACATACTTACCTTCCTACCTTCCTACCTTCCTACCTACCTACATACATACCTTCCTACCTTCCTACCTACCTACATACATACCTACATACCTACCTACATACCTACATACCTACATACATACCTACATACCTACATACCTACATACCTGCATACCTGCAAACCTACATACTTACCTTCCTACCTTCCTACCTTCCTACCTACCTACATACATACCTACATACCTTCATACCCACAAACCTACATACCTACATACCTACACACAGACCTACATACCTACATACCTACAAACCTACCTACCTACATACCTACTGCGAAGGGCAAGTGGTAGCTAGAACAGAAAACCAGCAGTAGGTCCCTAAGAGCTACCACCAGCGCAGCAGAAGCAAAAGGGGCTGAACCCTTTTTCCACAAAAAGCTGTCGCTCGGGCCCGAGCTGCGGCGGGCCACAAGTCTGGCAAAAACATGCAACACCATCAAGCAGTCTATGCTACCGACCCTAGGATTTCACATCTAGAGAAGGTGGTGTTGATGGTGTTTAATTAAGTCCTACTAGCGCGGCCAGTGGACTGTGAAACCGTGGCAGCTCGGCCACGCGGCTTCTTCGGCAGCTGCCGGGATGATGGCGGATGCAACTGCAGCATCCTCTCTTTACGGCGCTGCCGTTGCGCTTTGCGCAATCCCCGTCGATGTTCCTCTTCGACGGCTTCTTCAGGTGTCTCGCGCAGCGAGATCTGCCCTGTCTCGAAGTACAGATCCCACAACACAGCTTTCATCAACTTCGTCATGCAATCTGCGTATTGCTTGTGCGTGGGAACCCACTTCATCTTCACGATGCCGTTTTCCACCAGGTCTTTACAGACCAGAACATCTAGCATCGTTTGGCGTTCCGTGGGTACTTGGCCTGTTGTGACCATATGGTCATACAATGCCTTCGCATCGGAGACCAGCGATCCTGGAACCTTCAGCTTGGATCGCCAATGGACGGCAACGTCCTGGTCACCTGTGGCCATCATCTGCAACAGCAGTCGCAGATACAGGTGCTTGTCTGACGCCAAGCACATCGAGCAGGCTTCAGCTGCCATGCTGGATCGCACCACACGGGTACTCTTTGTGGTGGCGAACTCCAGCAGATTGGCAGGGGCCGGGGGCGTCATCGGATTGGCGTGGAAGCCAGCTGTGACTTCCCAGCCGCCTCTTTCCCAAGGCTGGCATCAAAGTATGACACCACCTCCATCTTCTCCTCGGGAATGGGCTGGTACCAAAGTCGAGCGCGGCCCAACTTGGCTTCTTCCTTCATCTGGTGAAGGGTTTGGATGGCTCTGGCCATGTCTTCTCCAGTGGCCTCGTTGACTCTTTGAGCCAGCCAACTCACAGCATACAACAGCTGCGGCACGCAGTGCTGCGCTGGCCATCTCAACCTCATCACCAACTTTCTGAAGCTGGTGCGACCTGCTTCGTCCAAGGGTCCTTTCTCCTTGGGCTTCTCTGGGATCTCAATCTCCTGGATGTACCGATCCATTCGGTCAGTGATCCCGATGTCCTCTTTGTGGATCTCCACGCCCAGGAAGGTAAGGGGCTTCCCTTTTTCCAGCTTCTGCCACTTCCTGATTTCCAGGGCTTCGGTGATGGATGCCATAATGCGTTGGAAACGTGGATCTTCCTCACGTCCAACCAGAAGTCCATCATCGACGTGGAGAGCACACATGGCATAGCTGATGCCATTTTCACTGGCAACAAAGACACTCCTGGACGCTGCCAGTTCCTTCAGTCCTGTTGCCTCCAAGATTTCTTTGGCACGCAAGTACCAGAGTCTGGGGGACTCTGTGAGTCCGTATGCTGATTTCAGCACTTGCATCAGTGCCAAAGGCTTGATTGCTGGCATCCCTTGACCTGCCGGCAATCCTTCTGGTGGGGCTCTCACGAACAGCTTCCGGAGTAACCCTTTTCCTCTCAAGAAGGCAGTACTCACGTCAAAGGAGTAAATGACGTAGCCTCGTGAGACTGCCAGGAACTTCAGGATCCTCGTGGCCAGGACAGCTGCAGTGGGGCTGTCCGTTCTGTGTTGACCCACTTCCGGGTCCAGATGTCCTGGGATGATAATCCTGGACTTGGCCACCAATGGCGCCAATCGTTCTGTTGCTTTGTTGGTGCGAACAAAACGCATTGGCAAGTGGATGATCTGATCCTTGGGGATCTTCTTCGCTTCCGCTGGCGGAACCACCCGGATCACCTTATGATCAATCCACTGCTGCCACTCCTTTCGATCGGCAGCCTCAAATGCTTTGCGCTCCTCTGCGTCAAAGCACCTTGGATCCAGCTCTTTCTTGTTGGTCTTGAGCTTCAAGAACAGGGCGTCGGCCATCAAGATGTCCATCATCTCTTCATGCCACTCGTCCTTGAACTCTTCGTACTCCTCTCCATTCATCTTCACCTCAGCCACTCCTTCGGGAATAGCCAGGTACACCTTGTGCTTGGTGCTCTTGGTTGGTGGTGGCTTGTGGAAGATGGTGAGGCCTTTCCACTCGAAAGCCGTTTTCTTCCTAGGATGCTTCCTCACCTCTTCAACGGTTTCTTCAACCACCAGAGTCATAGATGGCTCCCGGCCAATCAGGATCGACGTCCTCATGCGATCCCTGGCTTTAGGTGACGGCTGAAGCTTCTTCCGTGGAGCCGTGTGAAGTCGAGCTGCTGTCACATCCAGACCTGTCAAGGTCTTAAGGAGAGCAAGTTCGTACTTGCTGAGCCATTGGTTCTGCTTGGCTCTTTGATCATGCACTGTCGCTGACAGAGCAAACACATATGCAGCTCTGAACTTCTTGGGAACTGGAGCTTCCGGTTCCTCAACACGGATCTTCCTTCTTTTGAACTGATGAGGTACATCATCGAGGCATTCTTCACGAGTGGACCTGGTCAGAGCTTCCCGGGTCTCATCCTCGAAAACCTCGTCCCATTCATCCCTCGGGACTGGTACCTCATGAGGTTCATCAGCTGGCACCGGCACCTCGTGTGCTTCAAGTGGTCTTCTTGCGGGTGACCTCGACCTCGGTGTCTCAGCTGGAGTCGTGGGTGCATAATCCAGAGAATTAGGAGCATCCTCTATCTCTGGCTGCCCTGGTTCCAACCTTGGAACCTCTTCTCGGGGTACAGGAGCATCCTGTATCACTGGCGGTGGTGCAACCTCCCCAGCTTCAACCATTGGCCCTTGGATGGCCTGTCTTCTCCTTTGGTCTTGGATCATCCTTCTTCGCTTCTGCCGGACTGGGTACGGATGATCTTGGATGAGTCGCTTCGCGCTGCGAAGCCCTCTCATCATGGCTTGCCCTCTCACTCGGAGTTGAAGCCTACCAGGTGTCAACCTGGGTCTTGGCGGTGGCTTCTCAAAGCTAGCGTCCTCGTAGGTCCGATCCCCTTCTGGATCCCTGAGGACTCTGCTCAACTCCCTCAGATCGGTCGCGGCCGGTTCTTGGAGTGCTAGCTCTTCTCCGGTGGCAAGCCTCATGTTCTCACGGGCAAGGAGCAAGCATCGCCCACGCCAGCTAACAAAGAAGCGATTGGTGGCTTCTTTGCAGAGCACCGTGGCAGGTCCACGCCACACTCCAGGCACATAACGCTTCTGTGCCTTCTGAGGTGACCAAAAGTAGATCCTGCATCCAGGAATGAACTCCTGCTGGCTCTTGTGGGGCTTGCGGAGAACTGCTCTTCGAAGCTTCTCCTGCACATCGGTCCTCAACAACGCCATCCTGGCTGTCATCCTCATTCGATGGGACCGAGCAACTTCTCCTTCAGCTCCCAATGCCTCGGCAAACGAAGTTGCCTCCTCCTCTTCGGTCAACCCTGGAAAGCGAATCTCGTTTCCAAAGACTCGCTGAGCTGGCGTGAAGCCATCCTTGGTGACCGTGGCATTCTTGCCCTGCACGGCTGCGGCCAGTGCCAACTTCATGGCTGAGTAACCCTCAGTCTGATGTTCAGCCACGACAGCTCCCAACACGAGCTCTAGCAGACCTCCATGCCGTTCAGCAAAACTCAGCTGCCAACCTGCATGGCTTCCTGTCACCACACTTGGCATGGAGAGATCCTCCAACAAGGCGATGAAACCTTTCTCGAATTCACCTCCTTGATCATGGGAGATCTTGTAAGGAGCTCCAAAAGATGCTATCCAATGGCGCTGCCACTTGGAAGCGACATACTCGGAGCGTCGGGTCTTCAACATAGCAGCTTGGTGGTATCCCGTTCCAACATCGATCATCGATAGGAACACATATTTCTTTCCTCTGTAGTCCTTGCAGTACTTCAGATCCACCTGATGCTGCTTGTTGAATCCGTACGGGCGGACTCCTGCCGCCGCTTTCGTTGGTTGCTTGGGTGGAGCCCGAGCAGCACACACATCACAACGCCACTGCTTGGCGTGTTGAATGGCAGGGGGCGCAGCCCCAGCCACAGACAGCATCCTCACCATCGTCTGTCTTGAGGGATGTCCAAGCTGTCTGTGTGCATGCTCCACAGCTCTCTTGACCTCGGCTGCAACCGGGAACCTTTCCTCTGGATTCTGCTGGTGCTTCATCACCGTCGGTGGCTCTGCCATCTTTGAAGCATCCAGCTGTGCTTCATCCAGGCGCTGCCTGACTTCATCCACTTCAGGTGGCTGCTTCTCCTCGTCTTCAGAGGAGTCTCTTCCTTTGGCCCAGTCCCCTTCTGAGTCCACCAGGTCATCTCCGGGCATCATCGTTTCTTCAGCAAAGACCTCCTCATAGTAGGTCTCCTCATCCTCGTTGCGGGTGGTGAGGAACTCCTCCGCACCTTTGATGATGGCCCTGCAAAGGTCTGGTGGATACGCCCCACACCATGTGGACAACCTCACCGACAGCTCATCGATCTTCACGTTGCCCTCGATGTGAGCGTGTTGATGTCGTCCAGGGCACTTCTTGGCCAAGTACTTCACCACCTTAGGCTGACCCACAAACTGGGTTCGCTTGCGGATTGGCCTCTTGCAATCCGGATGGACCAAGCCATACTGGCATTGATCACACTGCACATGCTGCAGTCCTTCAAAGCCCATCACAATCTCTGGCTCTTTCCATGCCAAAGACGGCGCTGGATTCTCTCCCAGCACTGCTTTCTTCCTTCTCCGCTGCGACGCTGCCGCGCGGGCTGAAAGCTTCAGGAAGGTTTTCTTCTGCTCCCTCCTGGCTTCCTCCAAGGCTCTCTTCTGAACCTCCGTTCTGGCATTCAACCGCTGATACGGTGACCACTTGGTGCATGGCCAGGCGATGATCAGCAGGTCAGGGTCCGCCTCCTCGATGTACTGGAGCGCCTGCTGGAAGTCCACCGGATCGGTGATGTCCCAGTGTGGGAGCGTCACCGGTTCACAAAACTGCCACCCTTGCGTGTAAGCGATGCGGCTCACCAGGCAGCTCCAGGTGAACAGCTCCAAAATCTTCCAGCCAACTCGCTTCAGTGGACGGGGCACTCGAGGCACCCTGATCTTCGCCGCCATCTTCTCTTCCAACTTGGCCTGCTTCTCGAACTCGTGGCCAAGCAAAACCTGATTCACCGCATTGGTGACCCTTCGTCGCTGCCCTTTTCCAAAGGGCTCCTGTCCTCTGGCATAGAGCTCGGCATGGCGCTCCAACATCTCATCCTCCGAAGTGTCCATGTCCTCATCTTCGGATGTTGGCGCCCCCAGCTCATGTGAAGTCTCAGACAGTGGCTCTGAGATGCTTCCCCAGGAGTCCTCATCGCTCTCCTTCTCCTTGAAGGCGTTCTGCAGCAACGCAAAGCTCACCTCCACATCGTGGACCATCTTCTCTTGGGTCCTGGCCAAAACTTGAAGGCTTGGAACCTTCTCCACCTTCTGCTCATCTTCTGAACTCTCTTCACTAGAGTCCTCCTCGCTTCCAGAGGACTCAGGCTCGGCCTTCTCCTCATAAAAGGCCATCTTCAATGGATGTTCTCGGAGCATCCGGACCAAGTTGCCAACTTCACCTTGGTACCACTCGGCCATCTCTGGAACGCAGCCAGACACCTCAACCAACTGCAAAACTGGGTGTCTTGTGTTGCTCAACCTCATCTGCCTTGAGGTTCCGCACACCTTCATCGTTCTTGTTGCAAAATGCAACTCCACCTCCCAACGAGCCATCTCTGACGGACCAATGAGTCCAGGACAGCCTGAGGCAGCGCCGCCGACCTCCGCTACCCTAACCCAACTCTTGGTTCCGTGGGTCAAAACTGGGTAGAGGAATGCTCGCTGGCTTTCCACTGGTGGACCTGCACCAAACTTGAAGGTCTCGCTCTGAGCAACCTCCTCAAAAGTCAGGCCCAGTTGACGCAGCTTGTCTTGGTGCTGCTGATGCCAAACGCATCCTGCCACTGCTGTTCTGCATCCTGTGTCAACGATGCAGTCACCGGACTCCAAAGTGAGTCCCATTCCGAAGGCCTCGGAAGCTTCCGGGATCCCATCAACAGCAGCCATGGCACCATGTTCCACCGAGTAATAAATCACTCGTTTGAGTTTACATGCTTTGCATTGGGCCCAGTGGGCCGATCCGTTGGCACCCCATCTCAAATCCTGGAAGTCGTGGCGACATGTCACTTGATCGCCAACCGGGATGTCAGCAGCCTGTGAAGGCTGGACTCGGCCCCGCCGGTCCAAAGCAGAGTCATAGAGCATCCTCCTGAACTCTTCCAGGCTCTTCTGCTTCACAACCACCGGCACTCCTTCGACGACTTCCTCCGATGAACCCGCTGCTCTTGACGGCCCAGCCGGTGCAGCTCTGGATTTGGCTGAGTAGCCACCACTTCGTTGATGTGGCCTCTTCATCATCTCCACCGGGGTTTTGTCCTTTTTCAAGGTCATCGCAGCGATCTCCTCCTGCTCGGCCTTCAGCTGCTGATAAATGAGCTTCTTCTCATCCTTGTCCAGGAAGGGGAGGACCGCCAACACCTCACGTGCATTGATGCCCATGTCCTCCTTCTTCTTCTTGATCTTGGCAGCGGCCTCATCGTCATACTCCATGGCTCGCAGGATGGTCTTCATCGCAACCTTGAACTGGGTCTTGGTTGGCTTGCCTGTCGAACTCGCAGGCTGCGATGACAGCTCAAAGTCATCCTCTTCCTCTGTCTCCTCTTCTTCGATGACACTCACATCGCCCTCATCATCATCGGAGCGATATCCTTGGATCCTTCGCCAACCATCTCCCTTCCGGTCGCGGCCAGAATCATTGACCATGAAAGTCCAGTTCACTCTCGTGACCTTCTCCCCGGGTTCCTCCTTGGTGGCAATGGACTTCGCCTTTGCTTGCTCAGCAGCCTTTGGTTGGGCTGGTGACGAAGGTGCAGGTGCCGAAGCTGCAACTGCGGCTGCGGACCCCGCAGCAGTCGAGACACCTGATCCTGCTGCAGGTGGAGGTGCCGGCGCAGCTCCTGCCACACCACCCCCAGCCGGTGGAGGTGGTACCAACCACCCCGGAGAGCTTGGCTGAGCTCCTGTCTTCGGTGGTGTCCTGGGCGCAGCCCTGGTCTTGGACATCGTGGTGTGCTCTGGGATCACCTCCTCCGTTTTCGCCTTAGACCGTGGTGGCTCCACAGGTGAAGGCGACGAAGGGGTGGTAGGTGACTTCACCTGGTGTGTCCCTGCCAAGGTCACCTCTCCAGCTTTTGCAACCGCCGTTGCAACATTGGCCTCATTGGGTTCCCTCCTCGCATCAGTGCCCTTCTGCACGTTGATGCATTCGGGATCCCCCCGCCAATGTCCAACCTGTCCGCAGCTGCTACAAGTGCTGTAGCGCTTGCGGTCTTCTATCTTGCGCTTGTCCACTGGGCGGCTTCTCTGCCGACCTTTGCCACCTCCTTTCTTGGGCTTCGTGTAGCCCCTGGCCTTCTTCCACTCAGCTGATTGGGACTTGGCTCTCCAACCCGCAGCATACGCGTCGGAGATGTCCGCAACCGAGGCCTGGGGAAACTCCTCGTCTTCTTCTTCTTCCCAATCATCTTCGTTGGGATACTCCCAGTCCTCCTCCTCGTCATAGTACCAGTCATCCCGGTACCAGCTGCTCTTGTCCCCATAGTAGCTGGAGTGGTAGCCATCATCCACTTCACGCTCCAGGTCCTCCTCGTCGGTGCCACCGGGTGAGGGAAGGTCATCATCTTCTTCGTCGGCATCATCATCGTACCCCCCTTGGTAGTACGATCTTTTCCATCCCTTCCCATACCGGCTATGGCTCTGCCATCGCTTCTCAGTGCGCTTTGGCTTGGAGGCGGAGCTTCCACCTTCTCTGCTCCTGCGCTCATCCAGGTGCACATTGCCACACCTGAAGCGCAGCACCCTCTCGATGTCAGCTGAGCGGTAGCGACCGCCTGCGGAGAAGAAAACGTCCATGCGTTCCCGCCTGGACAGGGCCGCCTTGGCCAGCATCCTCTGTGCAAAGGAGCGGTCTGAGATGACCGTCTCTTGATCTTCCCGCAAGTATTCTTTGCGCAACCTCTTCAGGTTCGAGATGTACTGGGCCATCGATTGCCCAGGAGCACGGCGATAAGCCAAGAACGCTTCTTGTTTTTCTTCAAAGCGTTCATCCGCCCTCGAACCGAAAGCTTCTTCAAGGAGATGAAGAATGCGTTGCAGGCCTCCAGCTGCCGTCATCTCGGAGATCTCGAGCTGGTTGACGATTTGCCTTGCTTCTCCTTTGCAAGACAAGTACACAACCATCGCAAGTTCCTCGTCCCTCAACGCGTAGAGGGACTGCTGGGCTTGGAGAACCCGCTTCCAGTCCCTATAGTGGCTGCGGCCACCATGGAAGTCCTCCAGCTTCACTTGGCTGAGAGCTGGCTTGGGTCTCTCCGCAGCCCTTGCTTTCTGCCCCAGCATCTCCTTCAGGTCAGCAGTGGCCACACTGCTCACCTCCGAAGGTGCCACCTTCGGTTGCGGCAGCTTCCGCTTAGACCCTTCAGGTCTTTCCTCAGGCAGTTCCTCTTTGGCCTTGTTCCTGGTAGTCCGCTCTGGATCTCGGACATCATCTCTGCCTTCATCCTCCTCATCGTACTCGTAGTCGGAGTAGTACTCATAGGTGTAGTATGATGCCCCATCATCATCGTCATCGCCTCCATCATCTGGTGGTCCTCCTCCACCTCGTCCAGTGCGACCTCGAGGAACTTCCTTCTCCTTCTTCTTCCTGGGTTCCTGGCGATCTTGGCCTTTCCTTGGTGGCTGCAATCCCGGCTTCCTTGGCTTTGGAGGTGGGGGTGCTGCAGGCACTGCTTTTGCCAACCCGGGTCCACTTCCAGCCGGCGTCGATGGGATTGAGAATGCTTCCGGACTCGGTTCAACCGAGGGAGCACTCGCCACCGTGGGTCCTTCCGGACCGCGATCCGCTGGAGTGGTGTAGTACCAACTCCCATTGTCATCACGCCACCACCAGCCACCATCTTGGCCAATGATGAGATCAGCTTGGGAGGATGCCACCGTCCCAGGATCGCTCATGGCTCTGGAACCCTTACCCTTTCCAGTGCCACCTTTGGTTCGTGGCGGCACATGTGCTTTTGGGAACTCCATTCCCGGACCTGGTGCTTTCGGATCCGTGGAGCGTCCACTGCCCGAAGCTCTTTCTGTTGTTCTGGCGCTGCCAGGTACTTCCCTGGATTCGGTGGTGCTACCACCTCGTGAAGGCGGGGGAGGTGCGGTGCGACCGTCTTTCTCCTCGCTTCGGCGTTCACGTCGCCGGTTGTTGTTTCGGGTCCTCCGGGCATCGGAACCGGACCCAGGCATGGTGCAGCGCAGCCAACACCAGCCAGCAATGGCTCAGCCGAGTGCAAGGAGCCTCAAGCTCCGCTACCAATGCGAAGGGCAAGTGGTAGCTAGAACAGAAAACCAGCAGTAGGTCCCTAAGAGCTACCAAGGGGGCTGAACCCTTTTCCCACAAAAAGCTGTCGCTCGGGCCCGAGCTGCGGCGGGCCACAAGTCTGGCAAAAACATGCAACACCATCAAGCAGTCTATGCTACCGACCCTAGGATTTCACACCTACATCATCCTACATCCCTACATCCCTACATACATACATGCATGCATGCATACATACATTCATACATGCATGCATGCATACATACATACCTACTTACATACTTACCTACATCCCTACATACCTACATACATATATGCATACATGCGTATGTAAATAAATGTCTACATTCATCACGTATTATCATGGATTTGTTCAGCAAGCAGCGGCGACTGCCATGACCACAACAGCAGCAACAGTAGTGACATCAGCCAACAAAGCCGCACCTGCAGCTGGAACCGCAACTG
>VSDK01025265.1:127100-192580 GCA_009767595.1 Symbiodinium kawagutii
CTCAATCAATGGGCTGATGATCTCACGCATCCACATCCTGAAGGCTTTTCTCGTCATCTACAACTTGACCTGATGGATAGTCTTCGTAGTTTTACCCTTTTGCCGGCCATTC
This sequence comes from Symbiodinium kawagutii, assembly GCA_009767595.1. Classification (NCBI taxonomy): domain Eukaryota; class Dinophyceae; order Suessiales; family Symbiodiniaceae; genus Symbiodinium; species Symbiodinium kawagutii. Next base: position 127,213 of record VSDK01025265.1, read on the forward strand.
TTGCAGATTGGCCTTCATCCTTTTAATGCTCACCTATGTTCCTGTCGATGGAGACGGGTGAGTGTGGCTGCTTTTCGATGGTGGTTCCAGTGTTCGGACTTTGTCCCTGCGTCTGCCTCTGGCGGCGAGGGGGTTGGTCTGGACTGTCACCACCATCACTTTTGTGTGGACTCAAGGTCCACAAACTTTTCGTTCAGAAGATCTGACTTGAGGGTCAGACAGAACCAAGACAGAACCAAGCAGCAGCCACATTGGCACCTCTCTTAGCTCAGACAAAAGGAGGTGCTGGCTGTTGCTCTGCTTGCAGTTAACCCTTAACCCCTAACTTCCGTAGGAACCTTTTCTATTGATTTGGGAACACTATATGTTATTTATATAAATTCATATATTTTATATTCATTTAAATTCATTTATATGTTCTTACTTTTTTCTTGAAAAGAATTCGGCACAATGTGCAGCAGCAGCCAGGTTTCTGGTCTCGTGTCCGCGGCTGCTCTGAGAGCAGCAGCTGGAAGAATCCTGGCGCTCTGCAGATCGCAGTTGTGGAGCATAGCATGGGCATGGCATGGGCATGGCATGCCAAGGGCAAGGACTGTCAAGGCAGCAAACGGCAGTAAGACACTGATGAGTTGAGTGTAGTTAGGAAAAGTTGAATCTGAATCGCAATGTCAGATTGCATCCAGTTGCCATGTGTTTCACTATGGGGATAGTCGTCGTTTCATGTGACCCTACAATGTCACTTTTGCATTGAAAGAATAGGCATGTGCGCTGCAAATATCAAATATGAAGTTTCCGTTTATTTGTATCCGTGATGAAGATCATGAAAGTCCTGTCCTGGCACTGTTTGAACATTTTTAGCCTGTTTTGCCAACAGTTCTTCATTTTACTGTTCGCATTGTCATTGCATCCAAGGAGATACGGATTCGCATGGGCAGCGGCAAAGGCTGGAATGCATGGCGGCATCGGCATCAGCCCAAAATCAGATTAGCAAAAGATGTCAAGGATACCCAAGCGCAGCTTCTCATTGTGCCTAAGGGGTCTTACATTGCCACTTTGGCAAAACTTTGGCTACTGATGCAGTACCCCTCGTTAGTGGATGTAGTGGATATGATGCATCAGAGCAGGTCCGATGTTTGCGCTTGCCACTCCCAAAGGAGGCGCTTGAGTGGGGGTGCCGACAGAAGGTAAATCTACAGAGTATGCACCGTCCATTGATAAGTGAGTGATTTAGTTGAAGTTGAATAAGTGCTGAATACAGAGTGCCTAGTTTTACCAAATCCCTGTTTTGTCAAGGAAGTCTTTGAGATTCATGTGCCTTGTAGTAAATACATTTCCCACTCGTGAACGTGTCAGCACGTGCCTACATGCATGCAAACAAATTGTACTTCATTCAAATCATTGATACATATCATCCACATATACATATATATATATAAACATATATATATATACATATGTATACATATCATCCACATATATATTTACATATACATATACATATACACATAGGTTTACATTAACATGTACATGATTTACGCCTACAGACCAAATAGAATGTCTAAATATCATTCCTACATATGGTACATAAGCACATACACACGCACCCATGCGTAGATCCGTGCATTATACTACATTACATTACACTACTTCACGTTAGAATATATAAGTATGTAGGCACATACATAGATCAATGCCCGAATACACATACACGCAGACATACATGACATGGCTTGGCATCAGATGACAAAGATACTGACATACAGATTTACATATATACGCACGTATGTGCGTACACAGTTCATTGCATTATATGGATACACATACACACATACATATGTTTATATACATGTGTGTATATATGTAAATGCACACATCGATCCATTCAGGCAGGTATACTTACATGACATATATAGATACATGCATTCATTCGTTCCTTCATTCCTTCATTCCCACATGCCTTCTTTCGTTGGTTCGTTCGTTCGTTTGTTCGTTCGTTCCTTCATTCATTCCTTCGTTCGTTCGTTCGTTTGTTTATTCATTCATTAATTTATTCGTTCATTCGTCCTTTTATCCATTGATTCGTTTGGTCATAGATTCACGCATACATGTTACATGCGCATGCAGGCGCACATATGGGGCCCCCACTTGGACTCCTTGTTCTGGTTCTTGTTGCAGCTGCAGGAGCAGCTTGGGCAGGATAGTGAACGGTATCAGGCACTCCATGGCCGGCCTTGCTTCGGTTCACACAGTCCTTACATTTCCTTGCTATCAGCCGTTACCGATTCTAAGCAATATTGTCGAAAATGGAGAACAGCATTGACATCTGTGTTTTTTGTTGTACTGTGGGGGTCATCAACTCTCCTGAGATTGGTGTTTCATCATGTTTCATTCAAGTTGTATTTCTGTTTTTGTATGTGTGTCTAGATTTTTTCTCTCAAACTTTCAGGTCTTGATGCAGGCCACATTTGGCCATGAAGGAACTCAGGAGCGAAGTGCTGCAGCAAAAACATCACTCGAGTTTCATTGTATCTCATCAATTTTTGTTACGTTTTATCGCATTCACTACATTCTATGCGATAGTTTTCTTTCAATTGGCATTCTGATCACTCTGATCATTCTTTGACTTTCGAATGTTTACAACTTTCTTCGCCGACGGTGTTGTGATCTCGGCCGTATGAAGGCCATGGACTCTGGCAGCCTGGAAGCTACATCCGCAGCAATCAAAGAGGCCTTGGGACACATGATGTATATCACACACACACGCACACACACACACACATATATGTATATACACACATATCTAGGACCTAGGACACACAGACATGTGGGACACCAGTACATGCATTCATACATGTAGCGTTTTATCTTTACATATACATATTTGTATGTATATGTATCTATATATATATAAATATGTATATACAGATTCATTGTTGTCAACTGATGTACAGTATATCTCAGCATAGGTGTTGATTTTGCGACCGAACAGTCACCATGCAGTTGTGGCTTCTAGCCTCAGTATGCTGCGTGATCAATTTACAGTTCTCCGCGTTCCATACTGAACTAGCCATGACAAAGCAATATTCAGAACAGCTTGTGTTGACGAAGTCCATGCATTTCTGAAAACGGCATGCAATGAAGCGTTGACTTTTGGCGTCGGAAAGTCTACCGTACGTCGCTTTTCTTGCTCAGCCATCACAGGCTAGCGGCTAGCCTAATAAAGGCTCAGATCCCACAGATCGTAACCTGGACAGCTAACCATGTTGGCTCATTGAAGGTTTTATGACGATTGGACAGACTCGCCGCTCAAATTCACCATCAAGAGTCAGCAAAGAAGATAAGGCCATGCATCAGCGTGAAGACATGAAATTCTGCAAAGTTGAAAGACTACAGCATGTCCTACTACAACATGCCCTTTCACTACCAAGTCACTACTAAGTCACTGCTATTTCTACTGTTTGTTCTTGCTCATGTCCTTCACGCCTCCTGATGAGCAAGTGGGTCTAGACCTCATTGGTTGCCAACAAATTTGGATTGCACTGTGTTGCTGTGTCCAGTGCTGTGCGAACATCAACCTTTCCTGCCTAGGTTGATGGGCACGCAGAAGATCGCTTGAAGACACTCTGCTGAGATTCTGTTTTGAGATGCGGGCATGAAAAGCAGTTTTTGAGTTTTTGATCATAGATCATTATAGATCAAGTTTCTTGAAACTTGGATTGCTTTTCTCTTGGACCTCCTTGCGTCAGTTACCAGAACCTAAAGAAGTCTTGAGACACATAGAGACACAAGACTTATCCAGATGGACCTCTCAGAGCCTTTGAAAAGGAGTTGGCACATTGAATAATTCAAACTTATGCCAACTCGTTTCGAATTTCTTTCTATATTCTATACCAATTCTTTCTGTGCAAAGTTAAGGAGAAGCTCGAAAACTCTGAAAGAGCTGGCCAGTGTTTTGGAGAAACTTTGCAGCAAACCATCTTCGACATATGTATGGATATCATTTATTTATACATGTATACAGATATGCATATGATTAGAATTGGCCGATTGGCAGCTCAAAGCTCACATGTACCCCTCAAACTATTCGGGCTCAGTTCCTTAGCGCGGTTGCACAAGACTTTCATGGCTGACTGTGTTTTTTGGATCACTTGGCGTCTTCAGATCACGGCACTAGTGGATGGACTTGGCATGACACATATTATTGTGATGCATAGTGGGCAGATGTTCCGTGGAGGGCCTGGTCGCCAGATTCTATGGTACATCTACAGTAAGTCTGTGCTTTTCTGTGGTTGGACGTGCCTGGTGATTTGTCAACACTTGAGTTACGGGCTCATAGTCGGATTCTGGGCCCCTGCCATGGCAGAGGCAAAACCAACTTCTTCGGTAGCAACATCTGATCTGAGACGAAGCATCCTTATCCATTTCAGCTTCTGGGGAATGCCCACTTAAGTTTCACCCATGTTGGGCACTGCAAAATTTGGCTTGCATTATGCTTGCTGTTTTCATATATTTGAATGGCCCGGTCAAGATAAATCAAGATTAGCTCGAGTCTACATAATCATTTTGTTTATTTTCATATTCTTTCTACAGTTGTTTGGTCACAAACCATCTTATAGGAGTAAACTTTTACTGAAATTGTGCATGGCGGCAGAGTTTTCCAAACAACTTTGCCGTGACACGAATGGGCTCTGATCCAGGAGAGAAGGGACAGGACAACAGAAACACTGGATCGAATCACGGCAGGTGCCGACTCAAGCACAGGAATAAGATTGATGAAGATATTTCAATAAAAACAAGAATAAGAAGCTTGGAAGAAAGACTCTAATAAAAAGCTCAGATACTTTGTCAGAGACTTTGTCAGAGATCGCCGTTGCATAAGTTTCACCTTGGAGAGCGAGCGCAGGCTGAGATTTGCACGGCTGTGACAATATTGATTTATGCAGTGTTCATCGGCTGTGAGCTGGAGATGCTCGGCTTTGAGCACCCTTTTTGAATCCCACGTTGACACTTCGCTTTTTTCAAACTTTGGAATTGGAAGAAACATCCAGATTTCAGTTTTGGCGTTTTTTTTTGCTGAGCAAATCTGGTTAGCCTGCAGATTCTATCAGATTCTGAGGATCGAGACCAATCATCCAAACGCAGCCCCAGAACTCTCGGTGGATCCTTGGCAAAGATCATGATTGCTTGCTGTCCAAGAAGCACGCCTTTGTGTGCTATCATTTCCTGCAACCTCGAAGCATACGTGGACAATCTTGTAGTCACGTTTTCATAGTGCAAGTTGTATCAAATTGTCATGGTTGAGATTTGTTGTGCAGGTCTTTCTTATTTGCCACGACTGGAACTCAGTCAGCTTCAAACAATGTTCGCAGTGATTATCCACATCTCACCTCCTTTTCACATTGCTCATCCAGACTCTCTCTCTCTCTCTCTTTACTCAAGTGACTTCTTTCCAACTCAGCAACTGAGCAAGCTGAGTTGTGGTCGAGGTGATTTTCAATGTCGTGTTCGTGACCGAACTTGTTTTGAGACTGCGTTCGGTTGGGATCAGGCCCAGATTGGTCAGTTGTGTCAAGGTAAAGTGATGTAAAGAATTGCAAAGACATATAAACATGAATATCATAAATGAATGTTTGATGTAAAGAGATGTGTATAGTGGCCTTGAGGTGTAAAGCGGCAAGCGACAAAGACTAAACGACTACAAGAGAATTGGTGATGTGCAACAGCAGGGAAAAGAGAAAGGGTAGGAACATGTAGACAACATGAAACAACTAAGAATGAAGAAAAATAACGAGTGGGAACAGTATTTTTAGACAATCCATCAGAAAGATTCAGAAAGTTCATCAGGCTGACACTGATACCAGGACGAGGAGACTGTTGTGTTGTGTTTGGCCTTTTTGGTAACAGCCGCATTTTGCTGCTAGGTATTGCTCTCCCTTCAATCTCGTGGGTTTCTTCGTGCTTTGGATTCAGCATAGTTCAACTAAATGAATCTAAATGATATACTTGTAGCTGTGAATTGTTTGACGTGGCTGTTTCCTTGGTGCCAGAATCATCTCAGGCTTCAATACCTTTCCTGCTTTGACATGGCAAGGGGGCTGGTAGCATCTGAGGACACCTTAATCATTCTTATTGGCACTGGTGAGACTGCATTTTCAGTTGTGTTGGCGGTCGTCTCGAAGACTGAAGAAGGGGTCGCTCGGTGGCTGATTGATTGTGCGGAAAGTTTCTTTTTGATAAAGCATTTTTGTGTTAGTCAGCATTCGGAGGACTTTGCGAAACACCACTTGATGTATTTGCAAAAAATATATATATATATACATAAATATATACATATATATATTGTATATGCATGCATACATATACGTACATATACATACATATACATACATATACATACATATACATACATATACATACATATACGTACATATACATACATATACATACATATACATACATATACGTACATATACATACATATACATACATATACATACAGATACATACATAGACATACATATATACATACATATACGTGCACATACATATAAGATACATTCTTTCATTCACAATCACATCCTGTTCAAGTAGAGTCGACAAATTGTGCGTGAGAGTTAGATATATGCGAGATTGAGCACTGGATGCACAGATGCGCAAGTCTTGCCAGAAGCTTCCCTTCAGGGCGATGGCTCGTCTGTGCTCGCTATTGCGGGCGTCATGCGCATCCTCCGTTTGCTGCGGCTTGCTAGGCCGGAACGAAAGGGTCAGTCCACACGAGCGACAGCCAAGAAAACTGACTGGGATCCATCCCGCTGCCAAAGATATCACTCAGCGCGGTCACGTGCTGATCGCTTGGCACCGTTTTCCATGTCTGAACGAGCAACCTTTTACACAACAGCAGTGCTTTGCCACTTACTATGAATGTTCTGGTTGCCCCACCCAATCCGAAGGTATCCCAGTGGGCGTCTGAAATTCGGGATGTACTGTACTGCTCAAAGTGGTGGCCTGGAAATCGTAGCAAGTAAATGGTTGGGGCTACTGTACTAGGTCCTTAGGTGATGTGTTTTTGCCGTGCAATGTGATTGAAAGTCACTACTGGGCTAGGTGATAGACCTTCTGCCATGCTAAATGATTGTCATTCCCATTCCACTCAACACCCACAACAGTTTTGGGGTGGGAGCTACCAGTCCATCCACCATCCACATGCCATTTGGCTTCCACCAGGCTTCTGAGAGGCTTCTTGGTATGCTACGAGTTACGCTTGCTCGTGACAGGCAGATGGGTTTTTATATCCGTTTTGAGCAACATATTGACAGTCGTTTTATTATGTTTTATTAACAGATTTCCTGCTGTGCCCTTGTTAAGCGCTGTCAATCTGGACGACTTTGTACAGAAGATTGGTATTGGTGCTGGATGACAGGAATGATGTTGGCATTGCCTACAGTGGTTTGGGCCGGAGTTCTCTTTGCGATTGTGGTATACCTCGGAACTATGCAGCTTGACCCTTCACTTGGTGCGCTATTGAGCAAGTGACCCAAACTGGTGAAAGGGGTGCTATGTTTTCGTTTGGTTTTGCTGTGTGTGAGAGATTATGAACGTTGAATGAGCGATGCTGCTGGAAGTTGATTATGCAAGCCAGAAGTCATCAAAATTCCAAAATGGCAATGGCTTTGAGAGCACAATTCAAGGGACACGGATGGACAGGGATGGACAGGGTGTACGGAGTAGAAGTTGATTGTTTTTTGTTTCGTTTTTTTGTTGCACCTGCAGCTTTGGACAACAGTTTGGTCAGAACCCATAAAAGACTTTCAGATAAGCAGTGAAATGGGAAACGCTACGTGCATTGGAATTGAACATTGTACCTTTCGCAACCTGGGCAAAGCGACGCAAGTGCGATCTGTAATAATAGTAATAGTTCACTTATGCTCCGTGATTAGGTGTCACCGATGCAAATCACTACAAGCTAGTTTTTACTCTTCTTGTATCTTATTGTCATTTATCATCTTATCGTTTTGCATTTAGATCATTTTAGATCTTAATTCCGTAGATTGCTATGCAGATGAAATGAATTGAATAACTTCTAGTGGAAGCCCTGGGCTTAGGCACAGCATCTCACTAGGCAGGGAGCGAAGGTAATGGCACCGAAATGGCCGGAACTTACTCCCAATGTATATAGGTGATTTTACCTGATTTTAGGATATGGTGTGCTTCGATCTCTTCTTTTGTTACGAATTTCTTTGTGAACATTGCGGAGTTTTGCATACTTCCCCAAAAATAGGCAGTTCTTCATTTTATATGCATATACATGCATCATCCTTGTTTGCCTGGGTGTTCGGCTGGGTCTTCTGTTTCTATCGAGAGTTGGCTGGTGTGTTTGTACACCTTTTTTCATTTTTTCCAAGCATTTCCAAGTTGAAGATTTGCTTCCCTTTTTGCATGGTCTCAGTGCTTCGATTTCCTCAATTTTCTGACAGTCCAAATATGGACGAAATTCTACTTGTGCAGGAATGACTGCGACTCGGGCGGGTTCTTAAGAATGTTTGAAGACTCTAACAGGCTAAAATCCGTAACAGGAGGCTATATTTCCAGGGAGAATTGCAGCCTTTTGTTTGCTGAAAGAGGAACAGATAGGAACGGATAGGAACACTTCAAAAGATTTTAAGATACAATCATAGTGTTTTGGAACCTGTGTGATTCAAGAGACGCTTCAGGTTCAGTGTGATTCTTCTTGGGAACATCGAGGAGTTACGCCAATATTTTGGTACCTTTGGCCTGGCTTTGTGGAGTCACTTCGTGATCGTGACAATGGAGACATGGCCCGACGTTGCTGATGCAGTTCTTGAAGTTGCAAGCCCGCTGTGGGGCGTTTATTTTGTGGTGCCTTGCATCGAAAGATATCGAAAGGGACGCAGGTGACGCTGTGACCAGCTCCAGAGTTCAACTTTGATGTCGGAGCTTGGGAGTGCTGTGGCAGTGCTGTGGGAGCCAAGGTGTTTATTTGTGTCTCGAGCATGTCACTAATGAATCTGGTGACTGGCGTGATTGCAGAAAAGCAACTTAGCTGAGCTAAGTCTTAGCTGCAACTTCCAGGACTATGCACTCCCGTGTGCAGAGCATAGACAGACTATACATCGACCTAGATTTCTCTTCCCTTCCTTTGGAGATGGCGATCTGATATTGATTACTGTATACATGTTTCCACTGCTGTGAGTAAGAATGCCGAGATGAGTGTGCAGCGGAAGCTGTAGAAAAATTGCTCCCTGAAAGCTTTGTCCTGAGGTTTTCCGAATAGCTAAAATCATCCTTTCAATCATAATGCAGTCGTACGAACATACAGTTGTGCAGTCATACAATCAATCATGCAATCATCATTCTCATCGTCGTCATCATCGTTATCCTAGTCGTCATCATATACATTTCGTCGTACCATCGCAATACAATCATGCATAATACGAACATAAGCATCAGCCAATCACCAACTCACATCAACTTACGGTGTTTGCTCTCATGTGGTTGCCGTCACTATGGTGAAGGGAGCTTTGAGGTCCTTCTACAGGTTTGGGGGTAGCCCTATTTTGGGAAACCACCATTTGTTTGTGTTTTCGTTTTTCGAAAAAACGAAATGCATTGTAGATATTGTAAATTTCCTGCTGTTCTGTGTATTGTTGCAAAGTTGTTGTGCAGCGGCTTGATGTCGCAGTGAAAAAGGGATATTGCATGATACTACACACCCTTTGCAGCAACAATCTCAAGCATTTTCAGCTTCTTTCGTCCGGAAGGGTGTACTTGCACTGGCAGGGTCTGCTTGCAAAGGCGCTTCTTCGTGGGGTCACAGATTTCGTCCCAAGCGCACAACACTTACATCCACTTACACCGTACACTCTGCCATCTCCCTGAGCAGCCCCTGGCAGATGCTTTCAGCCACTTTCGCTTGCCATGTGTTTGGACTCGTGCCTACACGCGTCGCAGACCTTCACACTCCACAACCATGCAAAATTATGCAAAATTCCTGGTGCAGCATTTCCCATATCTAAACACTGTGAAGTGTCGCCTCCTCGAAGGAGTACAACAATTGTGGGCTGCAAAAACCTCCAACATCCTCCAACATTCCAGAAGCGCTTGGCACTTGCACGACTTGGCAAATGTGTTTGGACAACTGTGTGGGCAGGTCATTCTGGTTCGCACCGCAGATCTCACAAGAGATTCCAAAAAATCTCCAAGGATGAGTCGTCCAAAAATGTTTTGAGACACTACATGTTTCAACATCGACGCCTTGCACCTGCATTGAAACGGCAAGGGAAGTCCTTCCGTGTCCTTCCAATATATAATCAATTGTAATCTTCTTTCAGGCTTGGGACATGCCCTTCCAGTCACTGGCAAAACATGCACCAAAGACCACCAGCAATATATATATATATATGTATATACATACACATGTCAAATAGTATATATTTGTATTTGTAGATCAACAAGGTATATCACCAGGGTATATGTCAAAGAAGATCAATCAACATAAGAGGTCAAGAGTCTGTGCGTTACAGTTTGGTATTACGTTTTCCTTGCAAAGGTTGAGACCGGAGCCATGACTTCAGGTTGCTGACCACCACCGACGACCCAAAACCGGAAGTGCAAGTGGACGAGCTCGAGGACTGCAGAGTGGAGATGAGTGGAGATGAGCGGAGTGTGGTGCCGTCGATTTCTGGGAAGCATCTCTTGCTAAGCCGATGGCTACAGCTAACGACAGTCTGGGTCAGAGGGATTCAATATGTTTCAATATCATTCAATACAATTCAAACACGTTTCATGATGTTTGAGCTACTGTACATATATACATTTACTGCTTGATTTCTGGACAGATGTCAGTACGACTCTTTTCTATCACTTGAAAAGCAATAGAGACAAAGATAGGCAAAGGAGGGGAGGAAGGCAATGGAAGTCAGTGACGAAAGCAGATAGGTTGCAAAGAAGTTGCAACTGTAGCCTTTCAAGTGCTGCACCATTGACACAGTGCCCTTCGCCTGTCCAGCTTCCAGTCGAGGTCATCCATGTGCCTAGTGACAGATATTGGTACGTTCGGGTGCCTTTCACATGTTTTGTGAAGCGCACCCCACGCAACCGCATAATGAAATAACAAAATATAACAATATATAACAATATAACATACATACACACATAGTTTACTAATGTTCTGATTTACCGCAGTATTTTCACATCTAAATTCATGTACTCGCAAACAAAGGGCCTATAAAGGGTCCATGATGGTCCATGCATAGCTTTGCTTGTGTGCACGCCTTGTGAACAAATATGAAGCAATCTGAGTGCAAAGGTCCTTGTAAATCTCTCACTAGGATCGCTCATCAAGCTGCGCATATGGTGTGAAACGTTTTTTACAAAAAGTAGAGGCTCCCATGAGGTCCAAAGAACAAGCTGCATGGAAGTTATCTGGTAGCATGTGTTTGCCATGGTGAATCTATGGTGGCAAACAAGATAATGAAACTTTGCAAAATTTAAGGTTAACTACCGTCGCTTTGCCTATGAAACCAAGACAGGTGGTCGCCGAGTGGCTGGCGTGTCAGTTTCAGTTTGCGCGCGCAGGTGGTTTTGCCACACAGATAGCAACGGAGAAAGTTAGGTGGTCCCTTCAGCATCCTAACTTTCCACATCTTTCCACATCTTTCCACATCTTTCTACATCTTTCTACATCTTTCTACCTTTCAATCCCTTCTTCAATCCTTTGAGGCCTTCAAGAGGGAGAAGTTTGCTCTGAAAGCAGACCTCCAAGAAGCCCTCCAGGAAGAAGACGTGGAAGAGATCATTGTTTGGAACTGAGAGACGGTAGGCTGTGAGGACTACCAGGTCTCAAGGCTTCATCATAGTCAACTTTTGCGGTGTAGAGGGTTCGTGTAGCAAAACCATGGAATCTAATGAAGCATTGAACAAATATACAATAATATACATAGATTATATATATATACATACTAAAGTCAACTTCACAAAGTCTCCTTGCAGGTTAAGCTTTCAGGGCGGAACGCAGTCTGGAAGTGCACGAACCAGGGAAGCTAAGGGAATTCCATTCCATGGCAACTCCCAACCCGCAGACATTCTGAAGCGATGTTCCCCTCCTTTGTAGTCTTCAAGCCACAGGACATGCCTGAAGCGAAGATTTGTCGTTGTTCCAGATGCAAAAAAATGTGTCGCCGGTCGCAACTTGTCGCAACTTGTCGCCACTTGTCGCCACTTGTCGCAACTTGTCGCCACTTGTCGCATAGCAGGAGAGAACCCATGAGCGGAAGAAAGCGCTGGACCTTTTGCATCGCGCACTATCTTTCCCTGCACAAACCTTCACCACCAACCTTCACCACCAAGCTTCACCGCCAAGCTTCACCAAGCTTCACCACCAAGCTTCACCAAGCTTCACCACCAAGCTTCACCAAGCTTCACCAACCTTCACCAAAGATTGCAAAAATCCCTCAATCCTTCGTTTTACCGGTGAATCTCAAAGAGTTTACCGCCATTCCACCCGCTGAAACTGCTCCAACAACCGAGATGATCCAACCGCCGTACATTGTTCCAAGCAAATCTCCAGGAGCAACTCCAATTCAGTCAATAACATTTCGTTGCAATGTATCCCTTTGTTTTACAGTAATTGTGCTGCCGCTTGCCGTATGTTTATATATATATATATATAAACACACATACATATATTCTTTTATTCTGTTCCCACCTGATCTACAACGCTCCAAATATGATTCTTCGAGTACGCGATGATGAGTGCTTCAAAAACAAGAGCAGAGGAGCAACAAAAACCTGCTGTGGAAATCATTACTCCATATTACTCCTATTTCATCCTATTTGATGATATTCGATACAAAGGACATGACTGCTGGATAAGAGCACCTGCTGCTCTCCAGGTGGATCAATTCTTTGCTCTCTTGGAGTCACCAAAGATCAGAGCGTGGCTAAACAAGTTGCAGGCAATTGGTTCTGGGAGAGGTGGGATTAAAAGCCAGAGACAGGCAGAGTTTCTGAGGACATGAAAGATTCTGTATGGCAAGAGTGTGAAGAATGTTCGAACTGTTCGGATGATTTTGGAGGAACGTGTTTCTGTGTTTTAAGGCTGTTTCCTCACAAGAGACCTGTCTTCAATTTGATTCATTGATAGCTTGTCAAGTTTGTCAAGGTCTCTGCAGAGCTGCCGACGAACGATTTGTTTGCCTTGCTTTGTTGTGAGAAATCTGACTCCTTGACGCTGGACGAGCTCGTGGATGGTTTTTTTGCGCTGAGGCAAAGATTGGGAGGTTGCGCAGTAACTCCTGCGCATTGTGGAGGGTTTCCTTCCGATACATGAGAACAAGAATCATCTTAAACCTTCGTTTGCGAAGAATTTGATCAGTTGTGGTCCATCGGCATTCTCCAATGTAGTGGTCCAAGAGTTTGTTCTTAGTATGATCCAGTATATCCGTTTGTGATATTTGTTTGGAAAGATGCATTTGGGAGCTATGGGTCGCAGTTTATATAATGGAATGGACAGAGGACATGGATGTGCAGGATTTGATGGTAAGACCAGCCACATCAGTTTGCATTTCGAAACTGAGCTTCTCTCTTTGAAAGGGGATCCAGCGTGAGAACTCACTCGCTCCTTTTGCAGCAGGACTGCAACGAAGGGACGGTTGAACCGATCATCCTTGATATTTTGCAGTTCGAAGAAAAATGATCTTAGTCACATCCCCATCCTGTTTGTGGCATCAAGATCCTCATTCTTTTTTTTGCTACTCGACAGTAGGTGTGTTGCAGGGATTGCTGAAGATGAGCTTTTAAGATGAGAACAAGAAGTTTATAGAAGTGTTCTTGCTTCAGAATTTGTGAACCTTCATATACCTTGATAGCCTATGATAGCCTTCTGTAGATTTGGTCTTCGTGATGGGTTCTTGTCTTGGTCATGGCAGGACCTCAGGCGGTTTGGTCAAGAAGAGCTTGCGTCCCTGGAGGTGCACAGGCTGAAATGCAAAGGGCATAAAGGATGCACAAAGAAATGCACAAAGGATGCAAAGGTCACATTTGATTCAGATAGGATTCACATAGGTCACATATGTTACCTAGAAGTAGAATGAGTGCCATGATGATCATGATGATGACGATGATGACGAGGATGACGACGAGGACACCAACAACGATGACGATGACGATGACGATGACGATGACGATGACGATGACGATGACGATGACGATGACGATGACGATGATGATGATGGTGATGGTGATGATGATGATGGTGATGGTGATGATGATGATGATGATGATGATGATGATGATGATGATGATGATGATGTGAAAAGAAGGACAATAGATAGATGTGATATGATGTGATTAGATCTGTATACCAATATATCTATTAACGTTAGCTTCATATTTAGCCAGACACAATTTATTGCCAATAAACCGATCACCCTGTTTCCAGCTCCAGCACCTTTCTAATACCGCAGGAAGATATATAAATACATTTTTTTAGTTATTTATTTATGTTTAAATACATACATAGAAAATGTACATACATGCATGTGTGTATGTGTGTTCATCCACGCCTGTAAATGAATGATGTTGCTTTTTGTGTTCTTCCAATGTCCATGGGCGAAAGTGAAGAGCTACCGCAAAATGTGCTGTGAACTGCTGTCCCATTCCACTGCCATATTCCACAAGGCAAGCCCTTGTTCTCCTCATTTTGTCCTTCATGGGATTTTTGCCAATGTGCTGGTTTGCAAGAATATTGCGGACTGCTGGTACTGGTAGAGTACCATACTGTACCAACATACATTGAAACCATGCAGTATATAGTAAAGGAGCCTTTTCAATGAATCAGTTTCCGCGTTTCCGAAGCTATGAGCGTTGAATAGGAATACATATATATATATGTATATATATAGATGTATATATATATATATGTATATATATGTATATATATATATATGTATATATATATATATGTATATATATGTATATATATATATGTATATATATATGTATATATATATATGTATATATATATATGCATATGTATGCATATATATAAGGAATCATTTCAGATGCCACAGTATCACGCCGCTTGAGGAGTTGCAGCATGATGTTGAAGAAAAAACACTGGAGCACCTGAACTCCATGCAGCAGAATCTTGAAGAGGAGACCCAGACATACCCAGACTACCTGCAGAGTCGGAGGAAAAGGAGCTTAGAATTTTATCTATGAAATTAAGTTAAACTATACTTATTCATTGATTTGACATATTCATGACAATCACCAGTAGTACCATCAAGAATAGTTGTGCTAGAGGATCAAGTTCGTGACGTGGCAATTTAGCAAGTTAAACGAGTAAGTTTGCAACACGGAATTCTGTGCATGAATTAAACCAACTTCAGATCAATCATTCAAACATGTTCAAACCAAGCACTGAAGAGGCTTCCTGAAAAGCGACAGCGCATCTCGTGCAGGAACTTGCTAAAATGAGTGCTCTTGTGGAACATGATGGTATCATAGAAGAAGGCGGGAAAGAGACGGAGGCATCAGACTGCCTGCAATACTGGAGTTCAAATGAGTTCTTAAATGGGTTTTGAATGTTACAGAATGTCAGTTGAGTTGGAAGGAGTCCTGAACTGGGCTGAGTGGGAGAGCGACATCAAAAGCCTTGACGACCTCTCAGCTGAACTCCAGTTTGGGCCTCTGCCCCATTTGTATGTAGGTAGCCAGATAGCTAGATAGATAGATAGGCTTGGTTAGGCAGATGTAGGAAAGCCACTACGAGAGCCAGCCGAAGGCACTGAAGTTGTATCACACGAAATTCTACCAAGTGCAAATGATTGGTGTTCAATCGTATCGTTTTGAGAATTTAACGTTCATAGCGTTCTAGCTTTCAAATTTTCAAGCATCAAATCGATCGGTGACAATATAGTATATAGTTCTTGCATTTACGTGCAAACTCGAAATGCAAGGAGGGTTCCTCCTAGGAGGCTGACAGAGGCTGGCTTTTGCGTATGTGTTGGGTACACTAGGCATCATGATATGTTCTGGACATATGTTTGAAATATATTGTGACGTGACTTAACCGGTGTTTTGGGTGGCTTCCTTTTGCCTCCTTGTGTTTCCTACCATTTCTGATGTTCTGCTGAGGTCTCTCAGTTCCATGAAGCGACCAAGCAGTCCCAGCCGTGACTACCTTTCCTCGCGTCAGCTCTGATAGTCATGAACCTTCATGTGCTCACGAAATCCAAATGATATCAAATGATGGTCATCAAATTTATAAAGCAGTTGCTACTTGTGCACATGGTTTTTGCTACCGCCTCCAAGAAGAAGCTTCTCATAATATTCAAAGAAGATCATCATTCAACGCGTGAATGAGTGTGTCTTAGCGTCTAAAAAGATCACACTTGTTTCTTTACATTCCAATATTCGCAAGACTTCTGACATTAAAGCATGCCATTGAGGCAGATTGGCAAAGCTAATCTCCAAGACCAGAATCTGGTCATGCCCGTTCTCATACCTGATGCCATTGCAGAGCGACCTGTGAGCGGTTGGCACAAAACAAAATGTTTCAGTCTCCATGAATGGAAAGAGTTCTCCTTGTGTCGCTGACATGAAAAAACCTCTTGAAAGAGTGACTGAGAGTGACTAGTCGAGTGACTGAGAGTGATCTTGAACTTGGCTCTTCCTACATTGCTCATGATGTCTGGGTCCAGTGTAGCGATCTCAGTGTAGTGTTCTCATGTGTTCCTGTGTTGTGGTAAGATCAAGCGACCTGGTTCCCATCTAAATCCCGAAACTAATAGATCAAGGCGCTGTGAGTGCGCTTGAAACCTCAACCCAGAATTTGCTCCATCAAAGACAGATCCTCCACGTGATTTCAATGAGTTTCGATTTCCATAGATTGATTTCTGAAGGAAATTTGTATTTTGACTAGTGAAGATTCTCTTGCGCAAGGCGCTGCGGCAGAGCCTAGGGGTGCCAGTTCAGCCTGAGGACCTGGAGAATCCTGGAGAACAAAAGTTCAGCTCCAGGAAAAAAGGAAAAGAAGCAGAAGTCAAAGAAGGGAAAACTCTTGTATCTGATCACTTCCAAAAAGGCAAAAAGTTAACATTCAGATGCCACAGGATGCCACAAGGAAAAGAAGCAGATGTCAGTGAGTTCTGAGATGTTCTGAGTTTAGCAACGAACACCAGGATTTGCGTGTCCAGCTTGCTGACAGCTCAGACTTTCAGCTTGACCAAGTTGAAGTGCATCCCAAACATCCCCAAACAGTTTGGACTTCGTTGTATTGCCGTGTGCATGCTTTAGTTGGACAATGCCAGAACAGGTTTTAGGACAAAGAGATGCGATGAATAGGGGAGCGTTTGAACACGGCAAGGTTTCAAATGGTTTCAAGGTACCACGCTGTCCCATGCTCTACCATGTATGTGTAGTTATGTAGTGATAGCATGTCATAGCTATAGTCATATAGATGTACTTATACATGTGGTTTAGTTAATATGTAGTCATGTATGTACTTATGTATGTAAGTCATGTAATGTAATGCAGCACAATGGAACGTAACGCAACAAAATGTAATGTAATGCAATGTAAAGTAATATGACGTAATCTAAATTAATGTAATGTTGTGAAGTTCGTGCCAGCTTTACACTATAAGCTTCCAAAAAAATAAAAAACCTGAAAAAACCTGAAAAAAACCTGCGCACTAAAAAACATGTGTCCAGCAAACCTGAATAAAAACTTGAAAAAAGCTGAAAAAAACCTGAAACAAACTAAAAAAAACATGAAAAAAAGGTGAAAAAAACTTGAAAATTGAAGAAAATCAAAGAAATCCTTTGAAAAACAAAGAAAATCAAAGAAATCCCTTCAAAACCAAAGACAAATCAAAGAAATTCTTTGAAAAATCAAGGTAAACCTTGAAAAACCAAAGGAAAACCAACCAAAACATTAAAAAACCAATGGTTTTTCATAGATTTCTTTGATTCTCCGTAGTTCGTGAAGGTGTTCAGGTTTTTTTCAGGTTTTTTCCAGGTTTTTTTCAGGTTTTTCCAAATGGATCATTTGCCATTCAGGTTTTTTTCAGGTTTTTTTCAGGTTCTCCACTCAGGTTTTCTTCAAGTTTTTTTCAGGTTTTTGGTAGCAATATTACATTTTGAGGTTCTATAGTCTAAGGCTGCCCATGGGACTCACAAATGTAATGTAATGTAATGTAATCTAATCTAATCTAATCTAATCTAATCTAATCTAATCTAATGTAATGTAATGTAATGTAATGTAATGTAATGTAATGTAATGTAATGTAATGTAATGTAATGTAATGTAATGTAATGTAATGTAATGTAATGTATGTATGTGTATGTAAATGTAAATGTAAATGTACTGCAAACGTATGCCAATGTCAATGTAAATGTCAATGTAAATGTCAATGCCGATGTAAATGTGAATGAACATTTAGTGCATGTATTATAGCGTATATTCTGTTTGTAACCTGTCATCCATATAGATACAAAGCTGTGCGCGTGTAAAGTTCCACCATGTCTCTGATACACTTTGAGACACTGCATGTGCCACACGATTCTCTCGCTCTTTCTCTGATCTGACAACTGACAGCCTTTCTTTCCTCTACAATGATTGCAATATTTGTGTGTGTGTGGCCCTGGATTGAACCACCACATACAGTCGGACATACACTCTGTCCAAACAGGGCATTCATTCGATGAAATGATGGACTTGGCACTGCCTCATAAATTTGTTTAGTTGGCGCGATATGTGAGATAGATTCACCAATGGTTCACCTGGAGGTCACCCACTTCTTCAGTGCTTCATTCATGCCATTCATACTATTCATGCTATTCATGCCATTCATTCATTCATGAATTCATTCGTTCACTTCCATGACATAGTACAGTTGCTCTACATTCTACACAGATGCGTCGCCTCATCGTCATGCGTGTCATTGCTGCTACATAATCACATCAGTTCTTGATATGAAAGAAGTCCTGCGAAGTACTGTACCAAATGTTGTACTCATTAGCATTGCTATGTACTCATTAGTCCATTACTCATAGCATTGCGTAGCAGTACTCATTCGTCAATTTCTCATGGCTTTGCATTGCTTTGCATTGCTTTGCAGTGCTTTGCAGTGCTTTGCATTGCTTTGCATTGCTTTGCATTGCTTTGCATTGCTTGGCATTGCTTTGCATTGCCGATGTGGAGCCATGTTCTCAAAGCTGAGCTGAGGCTATGGCCGCCTATGGTCCACCAGTTCGTCCACCGATGCGTTTCCAGCTGGCAACACCACAGATCAGAAATTGCCCGTTGGCCCGGCATGAAATGGCATGAAACATGTTGAAGCATCATGAAGTACTTGTTGAAAGCTCAAAATTCGACATGTACATCAGTACATCTGCAAGAATCCAGTGCATGTTTTAGTTTCAACTTCCAAAGCGTTTTTCCCAAAGCAGTCAGTGACTCTTTAGTAAGCAAAGTTGTTGCTGCTTGGGCCGCTCAAAGCTTTCCTTTGCCAGGCAAGTGGTTACCACATTTCCATGGGATGGCGAAATGAATGTGAAGTTCTGCCCTCAGAGCAAATACAGTGATGCGTGTACTAAGTTCAGGATGCAACAAGATGCAACAAGACGCAACAAGACGCAGCAAGATGCAACAAGATGCAAAATAAAGGATAAAGTGAATAATGGATAGGAAAGGTGACAGGTGACCAGGTGACCTCATGAATGAACATTTCTAAGTTCCGAAAGAGTCGCTTAGTGGCGCAGTTTGGGAATCCGTTTGGTTCTGCCAAGCACGCGAAGGGAGCATGGATAGTTTTGGACAAAGGCTGCGCGTTGTGCAGCACAAAGATTTTTGTTTCAAGCAAATCTTGAGCTCTCGCTGCATGATTTTTTGTGTTCACATTGACATTTGAAAACATTTTGACATTTGCATTGCATTTTTTGCTTTATTCATTTGCTTTGTTCATTTGCTTTATTCTTGTCTTTCTTTTGGCCATTTTGAAGTTGACTTCAAGGCCTGACCTGCAGTACATTGTCATACACTTGGATCGCTGTGCCATGCTCTCAGAGTATCTTTTCGTGGCATGCTGCTGGCGTAAGAGGACCTTGAAGAACAGGATTCACATTCCACAGCACGTGGGACACAGGTGGGCCGTCACTGTGCCTAGATCTCTGCAGAAAAGTCTGAAATGGGGTTCGTCGGGTTCGTTGTTCAAGCCTGGGTTTTGGATAGTTTATGATAGTTTGATGAATCAAAGATGACATCTCAACCTCAAATGACTTTGTTTTGAAAGCTTTTAGGGAAGGTAGTGCAGAATTTGTTTGCAATCTATCGACCAATATAAACTATGCCACTATGGCAATACTGGCGCGCTATGGCCAGTTTCAAGGTAAATATGTTTGCGTGATAGATAGTCACATAGAAATCGGAAGCACGCTGACGAGAAATCTGTCAAGCATTGTAGGCATGGGGTGAATCTATTGGCAAAAGCTGTGACATGTGTGTCGGACTGACTGATGTGTCTATGAGCACACCTGTTTGCTGTACATGTGCTTCTTTGGGTCCCTAACCAACCATATTTGGCGTCTGCATAGCAATGTGAAGCGCAAAAAAGCCATAGAACTTCTGAGTATCGTTATTATGCAACAGGTCCTTATCGGACCATGTGACAAATTTATGAACAAAATCCTTTGTACTTTTGAAGGGTAGCTGAAATTAAGTTTGTTAGGAATTTGAGACATTGTGATATACGTGGCAGGCGCAGAAGTGTGGTGGACTTGAAGAGGGTTGGCAGGAATGTTTCTTTCGTGGCAGGCCTAACATTTTCGCGTCTTGGAAGATGATGTATGATTAAGGACCTGAATTTGTGGAAGGGGCACGATTTTTGCGCTTCGAAGGTATTTTGATCTTTGGACATGGCGTGGCAGGTGCGAGGCTTCCTATGCCTCAGCTGCACTTTTCTGTGGCAGGTGCAGTATTTCAGGCACTTGAGTTCAAAATCCCTACAGCATGATGACACAGAGACAGCAAGTGAGTTGTCAACATGTCATTTTTGAAGGCCTGCACCAGCACCTCAGCAGGTCATCTGCCCCAAGATAGTTCCTCCATTGATGACTTGATGTCCGGAATGCAGTGTGCCATTGTAATTTGTTGCCAAAAAGCAAAAGAAGTACAACAAACAAGTTGATGTCCTGCACGCGGTGTGCCACGGTGATTTACTCCAAACAACAAAATGATTCTGACATGAATCAGGATGTCCTAGATCCGGTGTGCCATGGTGATTGACTTCAAAGGACGCAAGAAGTACAACAAACAACTTAATGTCCTACACACGGTGTGCCATTGTAATTTGCTTGAAACCATCAGACAATTGTATCTCAAAAATTGGTGTTTGCGTCAGTGTGCCCAACAAATTCGCTTAAATGACATAAACAAGAAACTGCTGCGTATCTGGTGTGCCCGTTAGGTTTTTTTGATTTAGGGGTGACTTTTTACGAATGGGGTGACTTTTTACTAATGTGGCGTCCTCATGCGGGAGGAGTGACTTTACAGGACAAGGGTGACTTACCGCGAGTACCCTGTAGGTAGAGACAGAGGCAGACTCTACAGACATGCAGAGAAAGAGGGACGGATCAATAGAAAGACAGATTGATCGATCCTAATCAATGGATATTAGACAGTTTGATAGGCCGATTCGCTAGATAGATGGATAAGTACATAGATAGCTGGCTAAATAGCTCGGTAGACAAATAGATAGATACTTAGATGATGTTAGATGGATAGGTAGCAAGGTAGCAAGGTAGATGATTAGATAATATAGTTTGATAGATAGATAGATAGATAAATAAATGGACAGACCAATAGATTAGTAAATGGACAGATAGATAGACAGATAGACAGATAGATAGGTGAGTAGATCAGACAGAAAGACAGAGAGATAGACAAATGGAAGGTAGAGAGTGAGGCTGAGGATAGATAGAGAAACCAGCCGCCTGTCCCCCATTCAGTGGTTCAGTGGATCTCTCTGTCATCCATGAGGCAGCTAATTAGTCCCCTTCTCCTACTAGTTTCGTAGTTTTGAAGCTTCCTTCACTTCCCTGTGCGGCACTATCACTACTCGTATATACTGGATGTATCTTTTTGCATATATGCAACCATAGGCAAGACATGTTAAGTGCATATGTATATTTATTTACTTATACATAGACATCACTATTTATGTGTATATGTATATACACATCCATCCATCCATCCATCCATCCATCCATCCATCCATCCATCCATACATACATCCATGCATACATACATACATACATACATACATACATACATACATACATACATACATACATACATACAAGTATAGTATACTTAGTACACATAATATGTATATATATATATATGTATAATATACATATACAACATATAGATATTTATGAATACATACTGCATCGATGCTGGTATATGGTTATCGTGCATGGACTGTCTCGATCTGGCTTGGAATGGCAAGAGAGTCGCTATGGGACGCCGAAACTTGAGGAAAGTGTTCCTTTAGCAATGCCTTGTACCTTCTGCTACAAGCAATTGGAATGGCAGCATATTGTAACCACCCACATGTAACCACAGGATACCTGGAGTCTTTGTTCAGTTTGATAGTGCCTTATGTTTTGCAGTATGTAGATGATTGTACATATTTGTAGCCTAAGACCTAAGCAAGTGTTCTGATGATAGAGTATGAAACATTCACAAGCACACACTCGAACACAATGAGGAGAGACTCATGTTCAGTTGATTGCTCCACTGCTCCAATGAGAAATGAATTCTTCGAATATCGAACAACTCCGTCAACAGAAACGATAATCAATAGTCCAATCAATCAATCGCATTGACTGAAGGCTTTTCTCAATATAGTGTCCTTCAATATCCTTCAATGTTGTACTCAAGGTCTTATATAATTCATCGACTCATCCACCGTGCAACAACCCTTTGGGGTTTCGAACGATTTCAAGCCTCCTTTGGATTCATTTGGGATTTGATGTGTGAATTGCCAGTTGAGCAACTGCCATCATTGGAACTTACCAAATTCTGTGTTTTTTCTTTGTTGAATAGGCAGAATCTATGGACAGTTCACAGATGTTCACAGCAGGATTGTCATGTCATGTCCTTGGTCGCTTTGATCTCCCATTTGTAAATCTCTTGCTAAGGCTAGGCTGCACATGCAGGACTCAGCCACCCTGTATGGAAGAGGTGCGCCGAATTCCAAGGGTGACACGTTGATACGACTTCAAATGGGTTCGGCATGGTCCGGCTGCAGGTTCTGCAGTGGAGCAGAATGAGAATGATGCATCACGAAGACTCAGAGAAAGTAGCCCCCTGGACTGAAAGTAGAAACAAGACATGAAGCAAGTTGAATACTAAGTAGAACAAGTAGCAGTCACAAGTTCCATCAAATTGCTCAGATTCAGACAGTGCATTTCAGCCAATGATGGATCGCGCTGCTGAGGATTCAGTCGGCCTGCTTTGAGCGACGAAACATGCACCAAAGAACAGATCCCTGCTTCGCTTCCTGTCCCGGAGGCTATCGCTCCGCCTGTTCAGAGTACGTCTTCGATCGTCATTTTATTTTTGTTTCCAAAGACCCTGAAGAGCGTCATCAAATGTTCTCAACTGTCAATTATATATAATATATATATATATATTATGTATGCATGTTTATGAATATTATATATATATACATTACGCTCATTTACTTTGTTATTGAGCACGAGTCTACTGGCACAAACCGTGCATAGACCAGAAAACATAAGTGGTAACTCGCTTCGCACACACACACACACACACGACGTGTCAAACAACCCTGTGCAGTTTTCGAAGTGCTTTGCAATGCCTTGAACCCTTCTGAGTCTTATTTGCTTGTCTTGTGTCATGGTTACTGACAGGCCAAGATGCCAGGAAGTGGCTAGATTGCACCTACTTGTAGTACTTGTTTCATCTGTTTTCCCTTTGGCCCGACAGAGCATTCCATGGTACAGTAGCCAAAAATCTCGATATGTAATGATACGTGCATTTATTGAAATTTCTGTGGGCAACATGTTTGTTTCTTCAGAACATTTAGATTTGCAAATCCAAAGCACGAGGCTCCTGAATTAATCAACACTCAAAGACTTCAAAAGAGATCGAACGACTTCAGTTTTCTCATCCTTTTGAGTTGCCTTATTCAGTTTGCCGAGAAGTAAGTCTTGCCTTTACAAAGACAGAAACAGCACCACAAGCATTGAAAAACCTCGAAAATCACAAGCACAACTGCGACAAGTGCAAGTCAACATGCACAAAGACAACGAGCAAAAGATCCTCACAAGCCAACCAATCCACGGAACCAACCAGCACGCAACAAGATCAAGCAAGATCAAACAAGCAAAGAAACAGGGCCACTGCAACTTATCCATGTGAGCAAACCAGACCAAAGAACAAGCAACAGTGCTGGTCAGAACCAAGAAACCAAACCAAACGAAGCATGCAAACAAACCCAGCAAGAGGGCGGTTTGTGGTCATTTTTACTCAGCATTCATTGTGTTGGTTGCAAGCACCATCAATCATACATTTGGGCGCGGCATGCCAATTGTCACTGTTTGCATGTGCTACCCGCGTCAAATCACTTTGCCCAAAGCATCCATGCTTTTCTTGAACGTGTGCATTTGCAAGCTTTCGAACGCTCATCCGGACTCGATAAGCAGTGAGAGTACTTCATTGTGTTTTTTTCCTTGTACGAAGTAATTCTTTTATTGAAGTGAATTAAGTACTTTTTTAATGAAGTGCATGTTCATTGTAGTTTTTCATGACTTGCAACTCTTCGCTGCGGCTTACTTTTAAAGGAGGTCCAGTTGTGGAGCGATTTTCAAATTCGTCAGTGCTGGTAGCAAGGAACATTGATCTTCAAGCCTGACTCTCCGCCAACTGCGGGCTGCTGCTATAGATTCCACCTGGATATGGAGGCAGCGCTGTCTTTTGACGGCACTCTGTCTGACTCTGTCTTCTTCTTCTTATCACTTTATATATCTTTATCTACTATTCTTTGTCTTCGTCGCCTTCGTTATTCTTTTGTGATTCTTTCTGATCTTGCTTCGAGTCAGCATTCTCCACCGTTCTGATAGGCAGCAGGATCCTGCAACACGCAGACAGCACTTTGCAAGGTGCGAAGTGCTGCGTGTCGGAACACGAACAAGAACATATGTTTGGAAAGGAGTTTTCACATGTGTGGACATGTTTGAACATAGTGTATGCCGCTGTATGCTTTCAAAGCTTAGCTTGTTGAATTAGTGCATCCAGTAGCCAGGACTTGAAGATAGACTTCTGTGTCGAATGGCCTCCGCCTGAACCAGCTGTAAGACTGGAAGATGATCACCTGTTGCAGGCCTTCCATGTCCTGTGACTGTGGAACTGTACCTTGAAAAAACTTGATTTTTTTTCAAATCATTTCTTACATCGGTGATTACAACATCTTTCCCTGTCAAGATCAGCTTCAGCGTCCCGGTTAAGCTGAATGCCAGCAATGATCGCATTCAGCTGGAAGCTGGTCCTGAGGAAGGCAGGCAATGCTGTGCAAGCACAATGAGTTGGGAAGTGAAAAGATGTGAAAAGATGTGAGAAGATGTGAGAAGATGTGAGAAGATGTGAGAAGTGAGAACTTGTGAGGCAAAGTGTTGATGTTTCGACTGTGACATGGCCTTGCCAAGGCGACACAGAAAGCGTAAAAGCCTGGCACCTCCTTCAACGGAGCCATAGCACATTCTGGCAGATCGAGTATGGAAATATGAGTTACGAGGAGGAGCCTGACTCAGAAATGCTACTCGTAACGGTTTCTACCAGCAACCGCTACAGGATGCTACAGCATCCAGGCATAAATGACAAGTCCATTGCATCGATGTTGCGGGTCCCTGTTAGAAAGCAATGTCAAGGTGCAGGATAACGGAGATGGAACTGGATTTTCCATGGGTGACAAGGCCAATCAAAAACTGCAGCGGCGGGCGGTGGTCAAAGTGCAGCAGGGACAGCGATAAGAAGAGCACTGTAGTTTAGTTTTTATATCTTGTTATAGTTGTTTTTGTTTGTTTGCTTGTTGCTGTCCTGAGAGGTCTATTGCTCCTATTCCAAGTATGGGAAGGACTGCACACACGAAAAGAGATGAAAAGAGCCTATCGTTCTTGAAATCGGTAGAATAGCGGCAGTTTTTTTGGCAATCATACAAGTACCCGGACAAGCCAAAAGCCGAAGTTTCCAAGAGCTTAGTGACAACTTCAAGAAGAACAAGTGAGATATAGATTGACTTCGTGACTTCATTAATCGAGTTGCCAAGTGAGTTTTTTAAGTGCTTCTTAAGTGCGATTCTTGATCGATGTAGATTGTCTCCATGTCGTCAGCTCTCTCAGCTCAGTGTCAGCTCTCAGCGCTGTGTCCCTTGAGAAAGTCTAAGAACTTGTACAAGATTCCTAGAACTTTGCACGAGATCCTGTGACAAGATCCCTTAAGATACAAAGCTCCCTTAGAAGATCTCTACCTCTAGAAATTTCAATGTGCTATAATGCGCACTTTGCCTGAGGAAATGATACAGAATTTAAAAAAACATGTCTTTTTGTTTTGATGAAAATTGTGATGTCAAAATAAGTACCGCGAGAAGGCCAGACGCACAAAGTCCCGAGTCCACCGCCTGCGGGACCAATCCGGGCGAGATCAGTTTGTGTGACGAAGCCCGAAGGCAAGCCGAGCCGAGCGGAGCGAACCCACGGGCGACCCAAGTCGCCTTTTCGTCCCAGACGTCAACAATGGCCGTTGACAAACGACATCAAACGACAATCCTTCTCAGTGTAATCTCTTGACATTTTTGATCAATGTCAGCTGCTTTGATGACATTTCTCAAGGTCATCTCTTTCTTGACATGTTTGCTCGGTGTCAGCTGTCTCATGACATTTCTTCTCAGTGTCATCTCTCCTTACAGCTTTGCTTGCTGTCAGTTCTGTTTGAACTTGTTCCTTGGTTGTGCAAATGTTGCAACCTGTTTCTCTGAAACATCTTTTTATGAAGTCTTAAAGTCTTAAAAGGGCATTTTCGATTCGCAGGGAAGGTGGATCGTTTCTTTTTGGCGGCACTTGGCTGTTGCAAAGCAGGAGACTGGAGGGCAAGCGTGCAACGATCACAGAAGCTTCGACGTGGACATTTGTTCAGTTATCGGAAATTGCCCGGACCGTCAAAAGTTGCCATGCGGAATGTGGCTCGACAAAGTTGGACAAGACAAGGTGAAGGCAATGAAAGCAAGGCACGTCAATGAAATCAGGACGCAGAAAATCATCCAGGTGAGAAATCGAAGGCTTTGACTGTAGCTTTGAGGTGCATTTTTGTTGCATTGGTGGTTTGGTTTTGTCATGCTCAGGATTCTCAAGGTTTTCTTCCCTCCTGGGCTGGCCTCCAACGGTGGTGTTGCAAGCCTCGGGAGAACAATTGTTCGCCATACGCGACCATGCCATCCTCCTCATCTTTTGGACTCCCTGAGGCTGGAAACACAGAATGATGAAACGTGATAAGTACAATGATAAGCATGTGACAGCATGTGCTGCGCAAACGATGTGCTACATATGTGATAAGGCTACCATTCTGATGTCCTGTTCGCTGATATTTGTTTGGACTCTGGCAGACTCTTGCACCGTATGAATCCCAATCCCTTGGGATTAGTGTTGTTGGTACCGCCCGCAATGAAAGCGAGTGATGCTATCGGAGCACAGGATCGGTATTGAGAACAACCGTAAGACGTTGTTCTTCTCTTGGTCACTGCCTGCTCTGGTGGCGGAGTCTCTGTTGCACTTGTTTGACACATTGCTACGTAAACATTCGCCAGTGCCATCAAGTCATGTCTAATTTTGATGCAGGTCAGATGTGTCAGGCAAGCTGATTTCAAACATCACAGCGTACACTATTTTTTTTCTTGCCAAGGTCCCCATGAAAAGTATTCCTTTGAATCTTTCAGGATCCAATGGCGAGGGTTTCTCTTTGTGGGCCTTCTCAATGCCTACTGGAAGGTGTGCTTAGCTGCACGAAGCGCACCTGAAAGAATTCCAGCGTCGAATCACCGAAAAGCATTCAATGGAACCACACGCGGCAACGTAATCTCTACAGGAGCCACATCATCCACCTTTGTGGCGTTGTCATTGATAGAAGGCTGGGTAGGCCATATCATCTACATTTGTGGCTTTGTCATTGATAGGATGTTTGGTGGTTCATATCATCTACCTTTGTGGCTTTGTCATTGATAGATATTGATAGGATATTGGGTGGTTCATATCATCTACCTTTGAAAATGTAGGCGCCAGAACGGGCGCTGAGCATATATTATATATATATGTGTATATATATATATAGATACATATATTCTTATGTGTCTATAATTCTGTATAGATATAGATTAACATATGATGAATAGATAGGAGATGAACGATTGAAAGCCGGAGTATGAAGCAGTTGGGCTTTTGTGTGTTGTACGGCATTGTGATTGAGTAGCAGGTAGCTGCCATAGCATCAACTTAAGTTGCATCAAATTTGAGAAATCTATAGAAATCTTTTGACTTAGAACACCCTGGCACATCTTGGAACATGTTGGCACATCTTGATGGCTTATTTTTTGCTCCCGAGGCGTGCCTATTTCGGATGGACGCATCACTCCTTGCATTACTGGACCCAACAGCTGCACAGAATGGTCCTTGGATCTGGGTGATAGAGGCCTTGTTCCAGCCGGGGCATGAGGTCAAGAAACCTGGGACTGCAGACAAACGAGAAGTAAGAGATAGGAAGGGTTACCTATACTACGAAGATCTCATAATAACATATGATTACAAAGATTTTAAATGCTCTACTGTACCGTTTTTGTTCAAGATTGTGTGGCTGCCTGACTGGAATTGTGAAACTTGTTCACTCACTCACTTACTCAATCTCTCTCTATCTATCCATATATCTACATATTACATATGTATACATTTGTGTATATACATCTCTCGCGCTCTATATCTCTCTCTGATCAAGATGCCAACCTTGGAGCGTGGAAGCTTGTAGCTTTTTCCAGTGCTCTTGTGCAGAGCTTTGCTTAAGATATAGAATGTGGTATACGGTACTAAACAGATATCGCCCATAGAAATTTCATCAATACAATTCAAAACATGGTCCCTGTATTTGCGGGGCCTTTCGTTGCTGGTTCTCACTTCGTACTTTGCATAGAATGCTCGCAGCCTTTGAACGGCTACACTTACATCAACATCAAAACACAAATATTGCATCACTACAACTTCATGTAACTTCCATAACTTCCATCATCAACTTACACATTCACAGTTGTCAGTTTCACCGAACTGGAGAGCCAGGCGAAGCTGCGTGCGGTCAACTCCGTTTGGAAATTGATTCAGGAGCTGTCCATCCAGCACCTTGGTGCGCAGATCGGCCGAGACACTTCAAATCACTTCAGGTGTCTTCAAGTTTTGGTTATTTGCATGAAGATACTCTTGAAGATACTCTTGAAGATACTCTTGAAGATAGTCTTGAAGATAGTCTTGAAGATACTCTTGAAGATACTCGTGAAGATACTCTTGAAGATACTCTTGAAGATACTCTTGAAAATAGTCTTGAAGATATTCTTGAAGATACTCTTGAAGATACTCTTGAAGATACTCTTGAAGATACTCTTGAAGATACTCTTGAAGATACTCTTGAAGATACTCTTGAAGATACTCTTGAAGATACTCTTGAAGATACTCTTGAAGATACTCTTGAAGATACTCTTGAAGATACTCTTGAAGATACTCTTGAAGATACTCTTGAAGATACTCTTGAAGATACTCTTGAAGATACTCTTGAAGATACTCTTGAAGATACTCTTGAAGATACTCTTGAAGATACTCTTGAAGATACTCTTGAAGATACTCTTGAAGATACTCTTGAAGATACTCTTGAAGATACTCTTGAAGATACTCTTGAAGATACTCTTGAAGATACTCTTGAAGATACTCTTGAAGATACTCTTGAAGATACTCTTGAAGATACTCTTGAAGATACTCTTGAAGATACTCTTGAAGATACTCTTGAAGATACTCTTGAAGATACTCTTGAAGATACTCTTGAAGATACTCTTGAAGATACTCTTGAAGATACTCTTGAAGATACTCTTGAAGATACTCTTGAAGATACTCTTGAAGATACTCTTGAAGATACTCTTGAAGATACTCTTGAAGATACTCTTGAAGATACTCTTGAAGATACTCTTGAAGATACTCTTGAAGATACTCTTGAAGATACTCTTGAAGATACTCTTGAAGATACTCTTGAAGATACTCTTGAAGATACTCTTGAAGATATTCTTGAAGATACTCTTGAAGATATTCTTGAAGATACTCTTGAAGATACTCTTGAAGATACTCTTGAAGATACTCTTGAAGATACTCTTGAAGATACTCTTGAAGATATTCTTGAAGATACTCTTGAAGATACTCTTGAAGATACTCTTGAGTACATGAAAGTGTTCAAAACATGAAAATATGAGGATAAGCATCTTTGAAATAGATATGCCACCATGTATACATACATATATACAAAATTTTTAGTATACACATATATACTGTACCTGTGGAAGCCTTTGAAAATGTTTTAATACAGGGATTGCGTGAAAGGATCAAACACACTAGCAGAAGTAGCGTTTCAAAGGTTTAGAGTTGCAAATCCAAGCAGTGGGGTACTGTGAGTCAGAGTTAGGAGACGGCCACAGAAAAAATACTCCGCATGGTTTTCACATGTTTTCACATGTTTAAGTGTTTCGATGACTTCAGCTTAGGACAGAAACAAGGACATCACGTCGAGTCAAACCTCCGCATCCATGAAGCACCCTGTTCCGTGCGGAGCATCCGACGAGCCCTCGAGGCGCGACTTCCCGATTCTCCAGCTGGGCCCTAAACCAATCATTTGAACAGCGCATTTTCCTAACGATTCAACAGATTGAGTACCTTACAGTGGTTACCTCACCGTGGTCTCACCTTTTCTATACATCTTCTTCAGACATCTCTATGTGAAGTCACTTGCCTTTCTCAGGCTCGCAGACATGCTAGACCCCTGTGAATGAACACCTGCTTTTCTGATTTTTTTCTGCAAAACGCAACTATTGTTCGCCTCCCTGTTGAAGTGGTTGTGTTGAGCACACAGAGACACTGTTTAAGCCTATTTAAGCCTTTTTGTCGGCAAATACTGACCAGTTGGAATTTCTGCGAAAACATGTGGGGATCCAGACTTGAGGTTGACTTGCCATCTCCTATCTGCAAGCTCTTCAAATACCGTTTCAAAAACGCCAAAAGGAATGACTGGGAATAATTTCATGATGTACCAGTAACATGTTGTACCAGCAATATGGATTAGGTTTTGGTCTCAAGAAACTTGTATACGAGCGTAGTGCGGGCATGTGCGGGCTATGGCTCCAATTGCAGCTTTATAGATGCTTCCCACCGTTGCACACCTTTGATAGTTTGTTCCAAAACGCAAGGTGTTCCTATTGATGTCATAAGGCACTGGAAAAAATCAGACATCCAAGACTTGGAGACACTTGGAGGCTTTGTTGTCAGGATCGGTCCTGCACGTCAATTCCTCGTAATTAAGATGTCCTCAGTGTCAAGACTTCTTCAGGGCCACGGTTGAATTCACATGGAAAACATGGGAAAAACATGGGGAACTTCGGCCAAAGATCTGCAGAGCGCTGCAGCGTGAGGAGGCGAAGCTTCACAGAAAACGAACTCTTGAGGGGCGAAGCAAACTTTGCAAAGAAAAGACATGTAAGATATGTAAAATCATGTAAACTATATGTAAACTATACACACAAACAATGACAAAACAAAACCTATGCAGCGTGCGCACCAAGTTTGGGACAATGGTGAAACACCTTTCCTTCACGGTTGGCCTTGCGCATTCTTTGTTTTTCAGAGACAATCCATTTTTCAAAAGGAGCTGAATCTTTTGTGAACAAATTTGCGCACTTTAAAGCACATCTTCCACACCTTTGTGTTTGGTGCCACTCCCAGCCCGAAAGTAATCTTGGAAAGCAAATCCCAAACACTAGCATATAGTAGCATACAACATATATATATATAATGGAATTCAGTATCATCGGAATGATGAACAACTGGGGTGATCTGACCCCTGAACTTGCTGATTATTTACTAATATTTACTGATATTGGCCGGAATTTACTGATATTTACTGATTTTCACTAATTTCCATTTATATTAGCTAATACTCACTAATATTGGCACATATTTAGCTACTTTTGGCTAATATTTATATAGCTAATATTTTTTAGCCTAATTTTAACCCAATTTTGTGCGCCATTCATCGCACAGTTGTCAAGATTGGCAGTGTCAGAGATGGTGAGCCGATCGCTGGACTTGGCTCAATTCAGTGGTCAAAAAAATGGATCCTGATGATCAGGGGTCAGATAGGCTCTTCTGCACCGAATTCTGGGGTCTGACCCCTCAGCTTATTTACAATTATTTGCACATGTTTATAAATATTTGTAAATATTTGGGCAGATTTTTGTTGCAAGAATTCGTCATGGGCAGTGCCTGGGGTTCATCTAAACCCTGAATGCCATCAAAACAAACTTGAGGGGTCACATGACACCAGTCGCTGATAACTCCTATGATAGTAGCATAAGTATACGCATGTATAACTCATTCTACCTGACATTTGTGGGTTTTTTGATCATAATGCACTGTACAGTAAACTCAAATTCACGTAAAGGAAACAACCTTTTTATACACATGCAAGATATATACAGGCCAGAACATCCAAAAGACAATTATTGAACAAATCTTTGGTCATCCAAGTTTTCAAAGTCTCTATGTTTGTCTCCCCGTGATTTGACGTTTGGATTGCTTGTGACCATCTATATAAACATATGTATCTACATATATATATATATATACGTATGATTATAGTTGTATGTTCAAGTATACTACACATGGGGGAGAGATGTAAATTAAGTGGTTAATCAACTTATTATGTTATTTGAGGAGTCACTGAGGAGCCTGTTTTGGGCCTATTTGGAGCTATTTGATGCCCTCGGGTGCACTGTTTGCATCATAGAATTGAATGTGCTAGAAATGCACTGCCCAGATTGCAAAGAGACTGTTTATGGTGGACTCCATGTTGAGCCTATTTCGGATCGTCATTGACCTGTGTGGAGTATTTTGCTTCGTCATGTTCAGTCGATTCATGACTGTTCAGAGGTTCGTTTGGGGTCAGATGACTCACTCACACCTTGCCATGAGAAGAGGGGAAGAAAAGCAACATCTAATACTGTGTTCAATCAGGACCAGGATAAATCATGTTCAAAGGTTCAATGCTTGCAACTGCCCCATATGTATGTATGTTGTGCATATATATATATACACATTTCTTGACGCACATAACTATACTTGTACATATGTATATATATATATATATATGTATAGATTTATTTACGCACATAACTATACAGTCTATACATGTATATATGTATATATATGTATATATATATATGTATATATATATATATATATGTATATATATATATGTATATATATATATATGCATGTACATTACTGCTGATTGACCCGTGTTCAATCTCCCCACACCACAGATTCCAGGGCGTTGAACGTGTTCACGTTCTAGGTTGCGCATGGGAGGCCATGCAATATGTGGCATGTCATCAGGTTTGCCAGTCGCATCGTGTTTCAGGCTAAAGTGTTTGCACATCAACGACGATGCTGTTTTACAACCAGGCCAGGCTGACTT
Source organism: Symbiodinium kawagutii (assembly GCA_009767595.1). Lineage (NCBI taxonomy): Eukaryota > Dinophyceae > Suessiales > Symbiodiniaceae > Symbiodinium > Symbiodinium kawagutii. The sequence goes on from VSDK01025265.1 coordinate 161,080, forward strand.
GTTTGACCCTAGCAGACAGCTCATACCAGAAGACATTCCAAATGTCTGTTGGATTATTTTCTCATCGTCCTTCATGGCTTGGAGCAGCGGATCGCAAAATGAATTCCACAGCGGTTGTTCAATTGTCTTGATGTGCAAGAGCAACACTGTGCTGTTGAACTACTTCACAAATCATCACAATGGCTCAAGTTTTTCCTTCAATCTCTTCTCTCATTTTCTCTATATTATGTACGTTTGTTGTTTTTGTTGTCGGTGTTCTTGGTTGCATTTCAATGCCCAGCAGCTCTTGGATGCCGTTTTTGAAGTCACAACTTCAAAACGGGTTCGAGTTGATGACTTCTTTACGTAGGTGTAATCCCCTGTGAGTTGTAGCCATCACCATGAATGAGCACTCAAGGTTGGGTTCGGAGTGAGCCTAGGGGCCTGATTGCTGTGCTCATTGGCATTTCATTGTAGTTTCAATGCATCTTGCAATTGATGGAAGCATATGAATTGCATAGGTTGGAAGCGTGGTTTGACATGGTTTGACAATGTGATTTGTTTTCAAAACGTAACCCCACTTCTTGAACTTTCCGCTGTCAAAATGATGGCTTCAATCTCACAATTTTCCACCGCTCACACACTTTGTTGCATCAGGGCCGTCCAACCAGAACTTTCTGAATGACTTGAATGCTGCACATATCGATGCACTCATGGTGGACCGAAGCAGCTTTTTGAGAAAGTTGCAAGACGGGCCCCAAGCAACGCCATGCGTTGCTTGGTAAAACTTTGGTCATCACCTTTCGCTGGCCTTTTGGGGATCAACTTTGTGACCCCTGGCATGTTAGGAATCAAATATATTCGATGCAAGAAGTGCTTTGAAAGGCTTCAGTTCATTTCAAATTTGAAGGTTTGAAGTCTAATCGCCAGGTCAAAGTCTTCACTAGCAAGTTTCAAAGCACTGCAGAAATGATTGCAAAATTTGAACAGCTTAGGCAATAGTGCCACAGGTGGCAATGAAGTTCTGGAATGGTGCCGAGCGAACACTTTTTGAGTATGTCCGGAGAGGAGGTCAGCTTTACATCATTGGCGGCTGGACACTCAGAAATCAACGCAGACTGTTTCCTCTCCCTAGCACTCATTTGTTGGAATGCCAGTCTCTCAGATTGGGATCGCTTTGAGGTCATAACAATCGAGACATTCTCAATGATGTGTTTGGCTTGGACGCGCGCCATGGGCATTCTGGCAACGTGCGCTTGATCACGAAACACACTACTTCGGAAGTAGCGGGTTCAAAATCCGAGGTAGAAAAGGTTGAATTTCTATGCCCCCCAAGAACAAACTCTTAGTGCTCTTCCAAACCACCCAGATCCTGGTCCACTGTCCAGAAATTCTTGAAATGTCCCGCATGTACGCATTTGATTGGAATGTGATTGGATGTCGAAAAACATTTTTTGTGATTGGATGTCGAAAAGCATTTTTTCTATACCCAGTACATGTTTTGAAACTGGAGGTACTAGTACCGTACCTTTCGATGTAATAGATCTTGCTTTTAGTTTTCGTTGTACAGCTGACCCTCATCAGAATTATATTAGACGATTGAATAAGCGCATCTGACATCATCCAATGAATTGTAATCATATCTGAAATACATTTGGTGCATGTCCTAACTGTCTTTTCCTGTTTGATTTCTGTCTTCCTGGCATAGCCTGGCGTCCTAGACTCTGTTCCTGTTTCCCACAGGCTGCACTGTCCCGACCCCATGTGCTGTCTCACTGGCTGGCCTCATGGCTTCATTGATGTTCTGTGTTTGTTCAAAGAGTATGGGTGGGAGGGCAGGCTTAGTCCCATGATGTCCCATGTAATCCCCGCGCCTCATTTCATGACTCACTTCGCCCATGTTGGCCACCACGTTGAGGCCCATGCAGCGATGTTGGACCCATGTTGGTGGGCCTTTAGAGATAGACTAATACGGAGATGATTTTACATGCAATAAACATAGACAACATATAAATACATATAATATATGTATGTAAATACAGTTATACAGCATTTATACATGCGGCGCTTTACACGGCTTTCCAGTATCAAAAATCGTGGGTCTAAAAAATTAAAAAGGGCTCTTCCAGCTGAGCTGTGGTAATGCATTTTCCAGTAAAATTCATTGCCTTTACCGGGGAGTTCGTGATCCAAAATCGTCGCTTGCACAAAACAACAATGTTTCATTTGTTTGCGGATCCTTTAAACAGTTGGGTTGTTGTTTCCAAAAGGGCGTCACTGGGAAATGAAACGGGCACGTCCTTTTGTCTCCTGTTGGTTCATTTTCCAGTTGGAAATGGCTGAACACTGGACTCAAATTAGACAATGAAATATTGTGAGCAGCGCAACAGCCAACCACAAGAGCACACAGACACACACAATTCAAAGTTCAAAGAGCCGCCGGCTGACCAGAAACAACAACTTAAAACTTCATCCCGGAAGCTATCAATCATTTGGCGCAGACTCTACATGCGCATCCATATATAGATCTTTAGCCAAAAGAATGAATTCTTGTTCACATGTTTTGATAGATACATTGTTGGTATATATTGGTATGCCATAGGTGGCCAGAAAGTGCGGTTCCACAACCCTGCAAGTAGTGCAAAACTTTGGATCGGGAAGAAATGTGAAGAACGCTTTCGGACCAAAGAATGGGAAGCAGAGATTCCTCTCGAACTTTCAGATTTCGGACACGTGCTCACCAGCACACAATCCACGGCAGGTACAACACCTGCAGAGCATTGACCAGCAGACCAAAGGTTTGACACGTGCCTTCACGCAAGAGAATACGTTGCAGGAAGGCGCCGGCCACTGGCTGACTCTTGGTTGCACAGGTTGCATTGCCTTGTCATACCAAGAACCCACGAGGCACAGCGGGTTGCCCAAGGTCATAGGCATCGTGCAACTCACAAGCTGCAAGTGAAACTGTTTGTCTTGATCTGTTTGTCTTGATCCCCACTTGGAACTGCTTCTCTTGCAGCCAAGCATTTCCCAAGCATTTCCTGCGAGACTCTTTTGAAAAATGCAAATTCATGCAAATTCACAACTTGAAAAGAGAATTCCTTTTCATTTCCTACATTTTGAGCGAGCCTCAGCGAGACTTCCAAAGAGACAACCAGGACCTTTGCAAGTCGCCCTTCGCTATCCTGATCCGAGACCCCCTCCAAAACCATTGCAGAAACAAGTCTCCATTTATTGCTTGGTGAACCCACTGTGTACAACGCATTCATTCGACGTTTCCTCCAAAAGCGAACACTCACAAATTGAAACCGAGCATTTAGTGCAAGACATCGATTGAACATGAAAAAGGGATTTGACAAGTAGAACTTTGATCACTTCATTTGTTTACAGCTCTCTCTATTTGTTTGAATGCCACTTCTTTTATTTTTGACACCACTCACAACTGACTTTCACTCAGAGCTTATTTTATGCACAGTTCACTCTTTCACAGCTCACTTTGTTCACAGCAAATCCGATTCACATCTCAGTTCATTCACACCTCACTTCACTCACATCTTGCTTCGCTTCACAATTCTTTGATCAAAGATATTAGATATGTAAAATGGCAGGTGTCCTTTTGTCAAGCTTTGCGCATCGTGTCATGGAATGGCGGAGTGGTGTGAATCAGGAGGGAACTTCCGGTCCTTAATGCTATGCATTCTGCAACTTGGTCGCAGCAGCCTCGGGCTTTGTCAGCCCGGTAATTAGCAACAACAGAAGTGCACAAAGGACACAGACTCACAGGACTGCTGTATAGATCTGCGTGGCACATGCATAATACAATGCATGGGTATATGCATGATATTCGCACAGACAGCATATGCATACATGATCATACACGACCATGCGCACATACAGACGCACATACTGTACACGCAGACATTCAGCATCGAAGCCAGTTCGATTGCTTGGTCCAACAATAGTTGGTGTCAAGCTAAATTGCGCTACTTTAAATGAGCAGCTACAGTACAAGAATCTGTAAAAACCCGATGATTTGCGTTTTGTTACACCTATGCCTATGGATGATGGTTGTGACTGCACACTGTAGCTGGTGCCACTATGTGCCACTGAGTGTTTGCTTCGCCGAGATGATTTTGTTACTTGTCCATTGGCAACCATCGAAAAAGACTTTGCCTTCACATTTTTCGTTTGTCATTCTTTCTGGTTTCGACCAAAATTGTGTTTGAGTCAGGTTAGACTTTCAGCCACCACCGCATCCAAATTCGATCACCATGTCGGAGTGAGACTCGGCCCCTTGAGAATCTGAGAAAGGGAGCGGTGAGCAAAGCAGCCTTAGCACAGAATTCTTTCAACGACTGTTGCTTTGCAGTTGCAGGGCTTTGCGATCAAACCTTAGCATTTCTTAGCATTTCTTAGCATCATGCTTTTCGATCACGTTCAAATCTGCCTAGGTGAGTTTGTTCCTGGTTGCACAAGTGATTTTTGTCGTTCCGCCCCGGATTTGCTGATTAGTGTTTGTGTGCTCGTGCAGCGTTTCTTGATTGTCATTTTTGCAACCACCATGTTCAATCATGAAGCCCTTTGCAGCCAAGGGCAGGCCTATACTCTTCACGCGGGACCTTCTCACAAGCCAACAGTGCCATGGTTTCATGGGAGATATATTTTTTCCAGATCAGGCGAATGCATCGCATCCATTTGCAGGAAAATCCCTTGCAGACAAGCCAAATTGGTGTCGAGCAAGAAGCCCTCCTGACATACTGGATTCTTAAGCCTTAAGGGGACTCAACTTCTGGTTGCTTATTGCTTTTTTCTGTTCTTGGGCCCAGCAGCTTGAGGGGTTTGAGATGTCTTGAGATTTTGATGAATGGGACAATTTGACGTGTGATTTCCACAGTTTTGAAAAACACCACGAAACCTGACTAAAATATACTTCAAAAAACATGTTGGCTAATGTATTTGCGACATGTGACGTATGGGTGTGTACTTGGATGTTCGCATACAACACAGACTGGATACTTTAAAGATAACTAAAACTATTGAAAACATTGATGGTGATATCTTGGTCGCTTGGAAGCGTACAGATGCCAAGGACGATGTTTGAATTGCAGCTGATGTTTGTACATGTGTTACCTTCGGTTCCGGTTTTTCGAAGCAGCATTTTTGTTACTATAAACTATTTGGTCCGTACATAAGCATATTTTCAAAGTCAGCATATGGCCAAAAGATGTTTTCCTTCTGGTGCAGAACTATCGCAGCCAGCATTCTTCACCTTCCTAGTACCTAAATGTGTGAAGTATGGACTCATTTCCCTACAAGGGTAGCATTTGGTGACTCGTTTGTTCACCTGTACTGAATGCCTCGGATGCATTTGGTTAGTTTGTGAATGTTACATTCTGTGCACAATTATGTGGTGTGGTGTGGCATGATGTGATGTTGTGTGGAGTGCAACCTAATTGAATAGAATAGAGTGAATTCAAGATGTTGATATCGTGGTGTAATGTGCTGCAGGATTATAGAATGTGACTCAATGCAACGTATGGATATGCACTGGGTCTGAGTATCATGGCGTAACGCAATACAATGAAATGCACTCCAATGGAGCACGACGGTGTAATTCAATGTAGTGCAATGTAGTGAAATGAAATTATCTTCAGTTTTGTATACTGCCATGTGCTGCAACGTGATGTATTCGAACTCGATGTACTGTACTGTAATGTCATGGTAATGCCGCATGCCATTTTAATTTTGTGTGTTGCGATGTAATGCGGGATGAGGACAGAAAAGAGTGAAATGTGGTGTGATGCGATACGGTGCATGCAATGCAATGCAGTGCAAAACAGTGCAATATGATGCAGTACCACGCACGATAATTTGTTCTGCAGTTGCTCTTTTTTTTCTGTGTGTGTTTTTTCGCGACCTCCCCGTTGCATGATTGGTTAGAATTCGGCTTTGAGGTTTCGGAGTGGTGGAAGTGATGCTAGGGGAAGGCTGGCGAATCGTTCACACTCAAACTTGGATCAAACTGAATTTGGATGCAAACAGTTTCAAGATCTTGCAAGTATACCTTGACTGTTTCAGATACGTGCTGCAATGTGCTGCATCAATACAGATAATACAGGAGTTTAAACAGCTTGCAACATCAAAGAAGAAAAGTTGTCATTCCCAGCTTGACGAGTAGGCGATTCATGCGTTGATCTAGAGCCCATACGTCCGTAAAGGCGTGGCAGCCTACTTGGCCTTCGATTGGTTCGATGAGCTAGAAGAAGAACGGCGCCCTTGGGTCTGCCACTTCAGAATGGCAAATCATGGAATCAGGTGTCATGTTGTGTCATGTTGTGTCATGTTTGCCTACTAAGAATTGATCTTCTGAAAAAAGAGGACAAGAAGAATTGACAATGCAGTGAGATTGCACTCTAGGCATTGCTTTGTAGGAACGTCCTATTGTTCTCTTATGGCTTTGCTCAGCAAAGGCCATGCAATTTGCATTGCTGGCTCAATGCAACATGAAGCATATGAAGGCTAGCCGAGCGGGAACAGCAACCGAGTCGTCATATCTATATTGTTTGGTTTTAATTTGTTGGTGATGTCAAGATTTTGTGATTTGATTCTGGACATTAGAGATTTGCCACTGAGGACAATAGATGAATTCTTCTCTTTTATTGTCCTCAAAGTCCTCAGACACGTCGTAAATTTCAAGACTGTTTGAGGGTTGAGGATGAACCTGCTACCCACAGTTGACAGTTGCTTACATCAAATGTGAGTTTTCGATTTAGTTGTGATGCTTGGACTTCAGGACACTGGCAGAATACATTGATAAAGGTACATTTGCGCGATGGAAGTAGAGATTGGTATGAGTAAGTAAGTCCTGTTTGTTAAAGAGCGAAAGAAATGCAAGTAGCCTTGACAGAGAGATTGGGAATCGACAGTTCATCAATAATTGACCTTGGAAATGCCACAGGCCTTTCCTCCAGACCCAAAGCAAGTAGTGACATACAATAATTGATCTTTCTTCCTTTTGTTTCAGTTTGGTGACAAGAGACCAAATGATCGGACCGGCATCCAGCACCAGTAATCATCAAGACGAGCAACAACTATTAATCTTCAAAATGGATGCTTTGTGCTGAAACATGTGGATACCTGTGTCAACTCAGTGAAGTATGATAGCCATTGAAAGATATTGAAAGTCCTTTTTGGAGGTCCTTCACATATCTTAAGTCTTAAGGGTTCTTTTTTCTTCGAGTTTTTTCGATGGGCGTCAATAGAGTCAGTAGATTCGTAGAGTGCACAAGTTGCCAAGTGTCGGCAGGTCGCTATGCAGCCCTTCGAAGGCGTCTTGCATCGTATTGCACCGTTTCTGAGTTGTTTCTGAGGTCAGTTGAGCATTTGACTTCTCTTGGGTTTGGATTGCACGTGCTCCATGATGCTCCATGCTTCTAGATATTTCAGGCCGTTGGGTTACAACAGCAGTAACGCGACATCGGCATATGAGTACACACAAATACGAGTTTTCAATCTATATATATATATATATCATGTTATGTAATGTAATGTAATGTAATGTAGTGTAGTGTAGTGTAGTGTAGTGTAGTGTAGTGTAGTGTGATGGAATGCAATGCAATGAAATGCAATGCAATGCAATGCAATTCAATGTAATGCAATGCAATGCAATGTAATGTAATGTAATGTAATGTAATGTAATGTATGTATGTATGTACATGTATGTATATAGATGTATTTTCTTGATGCTACTGCATATAATACATAGGCCATATACTGTACTGGTCCTTGTGTGATCCCGTGCTCAAAGCCAAAAACAGTGTGCCCTTAAGAAAACCCAATCTTTTGTAATCTGTTGTATACGTTGTGTTTCTTATGCAACTCTTTTCCACTTGCCTTATTTTGATAGCGTTTCGCAATGGCACGCTGCAATTTTGGGATGCAAGTCCTAGAAGCTTCCCAGTTTTCATTTGACTTGGACTTGACCTCGTTAGTACCTCGTTAGGAACTTCATTGAGTATCCCCTGACTTCCTAAAACATGGATACTTTTGACATCAACGCATCATTCTTGGCACTGGTGTGCCATGCGGATTGGCGATTAGGATAAGATCTTCGAGTTTGGGGGCAAGCGGTGTGCAATGCGGTTGGGGTGTAAGATCATAATATATATTTTATATATATATATATTTACGTTTATGCATATGTATTTATATACCCATTACTTGTTTATACATATTTATCTCCCTTTGATTTGGAGGTCACTTAAAGAGTTCTGAACAGTGACTGATTTCACGGGATTTTTGGCTTCACCGCTTAGCACCTCTGGTGTGGCCAAACAGTTTGCAAGTCACACTTTGACGCCAGGCACCTCTTCCAGGCAGGCCGCTCAGCCATATCTTCAAGGAAGAAATGAGTTGTAGAATGAGTTGTAGAATGTTGGAGATCAATGTAGAAATGTAGAGAATAGAATATAATAGATGATAGTTCCGCTACAATCATCTATAGAACCTATTTTGTCCTATTGCTCATGATTGGTCTTTGTTTTGTTCTTTGTATATTTTTTCATTCTGTTTGTATTCTTGTTTCATTCAGTTTGCAACCAAATGTAAAGAAACACTCCTGCTGGCAGGTCCCCCGCGGACGATGGTTTGCAGAACACCTGGACAAACGGCGGGTATCTCAGTTGGTCCTGGAATCTGCCCATGACGGATGTCAATGACATGCAGATCATGCAGATTGCATATTATTGGAATTGGAATCGATTTCTGTTTGATTCTAAAGGTCAAGAAAATTTTGAAGCGGGCAACGCTGCGCTCCCATCCAGAAGCGCTCAGAGGCCAAGCTGGCGGTTGGCACACGGCAGGTTTGCCCTTGGTGTTAAAACCAGAGTGAATTTGACAAGTTTTACCCTGCACGGTAGGTTTTATGTTCTGCTAAAGTATGAGTACCAGTGTCCAAGTAAGTGTCCAAGCAGACTTGTCCGCAAACGTGTTCCCAAGAACTCAAACCCTGGAGATTCCAAGAGATTTGATTTTTTCCCCTGCAAAAGGCTGTGATTGGGGATGGTGCTTGCAAGGACAACTGCAGGCTGTACCCTAGATCCTTAGTCTACAAGCTCTCCGACTCGCTTTTGATTCCGCTCTGCTTGCAGTTTTACGATGGAAAATGGCCAGAACACTGGGATGAACGGCGGTCGTATCTCAGTGCTGCAGATAAATGACAACGTGGAGAGCTTCACCCTGGGTACAGATAGAGAAGAAACGTGAAATGCTTCGCATATACTGTATAGCAATCCAAGATATATCCTTGCGTTGGGAAGCAGCTGTGTGTACAATTTACAATTGGTTTGCAGTGCGTTGCAGCTAGTGCGAACTGTCGAATGCTGAGATGTTTTTAAGTCTAACGTAAAGCTCATTTGAATAAGTAGTTAGTAGTTTTTATGCCAACCCCGAAGCAATCATTAGCATTGAATAGGCTGTTGCTTGTGGGACGTTATGTTCAGGTCAGAAGTACTTTGATGCCGGTGCTTCCCCTTCACAGCTAGATTTTCAAGAGCAAGCGCAGCGAGGACAAAAGTTTGGCAATGTAGTTGTTGACATGCAATGCTGCTGTATTCAGCTGTGCTTTCTACTTTTCGATACTTTTCTCAAGTAGAGACCATATGTTGGACTAGTTCTGGAGTGACAAATTGAGCAGAAAACAGATGATTGAAAGATATTGAAAGTAATTTTGGGGCTGGATCCAGAATGATTAAAGGTAAAATGATTGGAACGTGGATAGATTCAATGGACTTCATGGATTTCATATGAAAACACCAGTGAATTCGTAGAAATTTAAGAGCTCCAGGAGTGTCGCAGAATCCTCGGCAGCTAAGAGAAGTGACCGAGGCCTCGGTGATGGTACGTCAGCCGAGCATTTCCGGGAGAGAACAGAAAATGCAAAAAATGTACATATAATATTTAATATATATATATACATATATTTTTTACATGTATATATATATAAGCAGCAGTAGATCAGCAGCAATAGATTATGCAATAGATTATGCAATAGATTAGCATAGATAAGCAGCTTTGCAGCGTCACTAAAGATATGCAAAGCTAACCCCATGCTAACACCATCAGCTCAAACCACCGAGAATGGTCGGTCAGATGCAGCGAAGGGTTCTCGTTTAACCTGGGCGTTCGGGAAAGGCTTGAGACGCTTGAGCCAGTTGAAGGCGTATTGGTTCGGCCTTTGAAGGCTTCATTCTCTGTCACTCCTTGTGTCTCATATGGTCTCAGTCAACGTTCCTCGCAGCAAAGTTTATAAGATCGATTCGTAGCTCCAAAGAAGCCTCCTTTCAACTTTGGACGTGCCGTTTGCAGAAGTTCCGACGTGTCTTTGCATCAGACATTGCTTTCTCGAGAGAATCTGTTGAAACCTATGCCATTGCACTGCTATGTAGCTTTGCTGCTTGAAAATGAACGGCCTTGTAGACTTTTCACCCCTGAAAGTTTTGCTCAACCTCGATAAGCACCACCGTGTCCCTGGCAAATACATTGCTGCATGGGTTCTGGAAGATTCCAGCAGAGGTTCCAAAGACACAAGATGAAGTATGTAGAGGAAGTCTTTGACGTTTTTGACAGGGTGTATGATAGTCTGCAGTGTGGTATGTGTGTCTGTGCATGTCAGTTTGTGGCCCCTTGCTTGACTGCAACCAGCCTAAGTCTATTCATGATTGTTCTAGTCCTAGGAAGTTCCATCTTGATACCCCGGGCAAACGAAAGTTGACATTTGAGAGCACGCATCGTGCAAGAGTGTTCTGCCTCCTCTAACCGCATTGTGCCTTGAATAGGAAGATATGTTCACCATGTCGTGTTTCAAAATTTGTTGTCGGCAAGAGAAAATGTGAGAGATGGTAACATCGATTTGGACATCGAAGAGGGAGAAATGAAAAGAAACTGAATTCAATAAACGGGAAATAAAAGAAGCTTTGGTTTGATTTGTGCCAATGTCTTGTTCTCAGGAGCTTGGGTCTTTGGATGCCTGGGAAGCAGCATCGTTTCGATCTGAGTTCAGATTCTTGGAGGGTCTTGGAGGGTCTCGGAGTAGATGGTAGGAGTACTGAGTAGTACACTTAGTAAGTACACTTAGTAAGTACACTTAGTAAGTACACTTAGTAAGTACACTTAGTAAGTACACTCAGTACGCTCGTCAAGGTGCTTGGGCTTCTGCGCTTCATGTATTGTGACTGCATGCTGCACTATGAAATTCTGAATAGGACACCATACGTCATGTGCTACTGCGATGCCTGTAAGGCCTGTCACCAATGAGCCTGTTGAGCCAGACATAGAGGTTGGTTTGGCACCTCTCTTTGAAGATATTGAAAGCACCTCTCTTTGGTATCACAGAGATGGTCGACATGTATTCCGTGCGTTCTGCATGCGACTTTCTGTTTGAACTCCTGACGGTAGCAGGTGTCTATTGCTCTGGCTTGTGCTGAGACCTTTGAACAGAGGTCTGGAACGTTTGCTGACGATTCCTCCTTGCTTCGCTAGATTCGTCACAGACTGCCTCACACTGTTGACTATTCTGAAAACAAGAAATCCCAAAGTGACAACAGTATATTACCAGAATAATTCTCAGGGAATCCCAGCGACATATGACATATGTATTTGTTTTGCGTCAGTCCATTGGGCTTGAGCTGTGACAATACGTGCGTTTTTACTTTAGTTTGCGTTTTGCCCGAAGCAAAGAGAACAAGACCCATCAGGAACGATCGTATCACGCCGACTACAGAAACATGACATAAACCAGATCATGGAAACCAATTGATGCAAACCAGCTAAGTCATTTTGAGTCATTTTGTACTCATTGTGATTCATCACTCATACTTTTCACATCACACAACCTGACAGGCAAGTCAAGTCAGCAGGTCCCATTTCAAAGCTCACATCCAAGCCGTCGCCATGTTCGCTCATTTGCCAACTCAAATCCGAACCAGGAGGTGCTATGACGCGCATGTCATTCACTTGTAAGGGCTCCAAAGATGTGCTTCACGCTGCAATGTTTATACTGTGCCTGATATGCCTGCTCAGTCAGCCCGGTTGTGGCATCACTCCTCGCAACTTGGCTCCAAACTTCGGTCCCAGACAACGAGAACCAAGATACCAGTACATTACTGCCTTGCATGACTTACATATCCTTGAATGGAATATCTGAAGATGATTTGCCAGTGACGGGGAGTGGTTCACAGACTCGTGTTTGTGATTTTCTTGTAAGGTCCTGCATCCAGCACAATATGCGTCAGCGCCCTCAGCTGAATCAAGAAGCTAAAAGATGCTGAAAGGAAGCAGGAACAAGATGGAATGAGCAGAATGAAGCTGAATTGCTACGGTTGTCAGATGTGTGAGTTTTTCGCGTTCTTTCACGGCGTTGTGTAAGGATAGAGTGCAGAAACTTCGAGTTCAGCGGCGAGCCACGGATCGCGCGCATTTTGCTGGCAATGTGAGACTTTGTTTAAACAGGTCTTCAAAACTCCGCTATGCTCCGCTTCTTGAATCTAAATATTGTGGATTCGAGTCAGTGTGAGCATCTTCACAGAAGTCAAAGCTGGTGGCTTTTGGAAGAGGTCGAAGGGATCTCCAAGCTTACCTGGCTTACCTGTACTATTTGTGGCTTGGACTTGTTCCGCACCGGGCACAGGAATGCATAGGAGGTTGCTCAGTCTTCCTGCAGATCACCCAAAGTATAGATCAGCGCAAGAAGCTGCCCACGTTTCTCCATTTTTGCCACTAAAGCTTAAGAATAAATTAAGAATCACACAGTGATTTGTTTGACAATCGCTCAAGCTTCACAGCGAGTCTCAAGTCTCAAATCAAAATGCTTGACAAATAATTGTATTTCATTGGAAGGCATGCCGAAGGGTCGTCAATACTAACATAGAACATTGACGTACATACCAACATTGTCTAATCAGATATTCATGCACTCTCCCTTGACACCGGAACGTTGAACTACAGCGCGATTGGGATGACGGCATCTTGAATCATTCCTTTGTTGCAAGTGAGATTACGACAAAGAGAGGACTGAAATTGTCATTGAGGTGGTACTTTCGGAAAAAAAATGCTGCATTTCATTTTGTGAATTTTTGTGAATGGCGAGTTTGAAATAGTTTGAATATAATTTAGAGCTTTGGGCGAGCTGGGCACAGAGCCTGATTTTTGGAAACCTCTGTTGGACACCGCAGGTTTTGGCTGCTGTGGCAAACCGTGTTTCTAACAGAGTTCTTTTGGCTCCCCTTCTACGCCATACTTACTGCAGCTTGGCACAGGACTTTGAAGAAAAAGATATGATGCAGCAATCAGCATATCAGTGCCTTATCATACCTTATCAAAGATCATCTGTTCATATCTGTCATTGTTGAATCCTTCAAATTTGCACTGGCTTCGCATCGCTTCGCTGCTTCGCCTGATTGTAAGTCCTGGCACTGACAACTACCACTGCGCAGCTGGCCGTGTACTTGACCTGGCTTCGGCGAAGATGTCGAAAAGGACACAGTCCATGAGACAAGATGACACAAGTCGCATCAGGTCGCATAAGGTCGCAAGTCACAATGATTTGGTGGGACATTTTGGTATCAACCAACTCATTGGTGTGACAAGAGTGCAAAAAGCATCAGGCAACTGCAAGCTTTGCACAAGAACCAGGACTAGTGAAAGATTCAATGTGGACTTTTGCAAAAACGCATCCGGCCCTCATCACAGCGTTTGGCATGTGCCGGACCCTCGGCTGTTGTGCAGCTTTTGCTTCAAGCCCCTGTCAGGATATGTTTTGTTTGCCACGTTGGGAGTAACTCCAGTTTGCAGACAAGTGCAACTCTGAGTGGAGGAGAATGGAAAAGAGGAATTCAGAAAGGATGAGAAAAAAAGAGAAGCGGATGAATGGGGAGAGGACATGAGGAGGTGGGAAGGTTGGATAAGGTGGGAGGAGAGCAGAGGGAGCAGAGGGAGCAGAGAATAAGAGAAGAACAAGAGGAGAATGAGGAGAGAATGAGGGGAAAATTAGGATGGAATCAGGAGAAAATGAGGAAAGAAAGCATAAGATCGAATGGAAAAGTTTGCATTTCAGAAAACCGCAAGTTGAGGGATGAAGCAATGGAGAATTCGCAAATCAAAAGTCTTTGATCTTGTAGACAAGCCTTTGCGCTCGTAGCACTGCCGTTCGGTGCTGCAGTGGCAACAAGTCATTGGCACGGCAAAATGGAAGGTTGAAGTATGTTGAAGTTGCAGGGATTTCAAAAGATTCTTTTCAATGGCTGCTAATTCCCAAGTGCGACTGAAGCTTCCACTGTTGCATTGTGATTAGCATTTGACAGGGGGGTTCATGCTTCAGGGACATCTTTGCAAGCACAAGCCCGATTTTTCCAACGTGCGCGCGAATGCAAGCAGCTAGCAATTGTAAGAGCTTCATATACTGATATACTGTGTTGCGAGGTTGTTGTGCAAAAGGTTCTTGGAAGGAAATGACCTTGCACGTTGGAATCAACTTCTGACCAGACTGTTTTGCTCAGGCCTAATTTGTGCATTCTGAGAAAAAAACACGCAAAGACTTCCATCTTGCTCCACTCCATACTTGTTAATGAGCATGCTTGGCATGCTTCGGCTGGGACGTTTTGAAAGGTTGAAAGGCTTGTGTTTATTTTCTACTGGGCGAATCTTGGCGATGCCTTGAGAGAAGGAGAGAAAGTGAGAAAGGAAACAGGCGTGTCAGGCCTAGCAAAGAGTCCGCAGAAGAACCTTTCCAGGCCATTGGCCCACAAAGCCACTGCAGAGCTCCGAGACCCTGACAGAGTTCTCAGCCGTTTCTTTTGTAAGCTTGATAATGCTTCATATACTTCTGTTTTGAACATGTGTTTGGATTTAGGTTGGGATGGAGAAGAACATCACCCCTTACTTGTGGCTCACTAAAGTATTGCCTGGGTTCGCGAAAGACTTGCGAATGTATGATTTTACTTGCACAGATGGTAATTTCCAGACGAAGGAAAGCAGGAAGACCACATACATATGCATGCAATCGTACTTGATTTAATTGAAACCCACCTCAAATAAAACGTCACACCGGACTTGATGCTAAGAATGGTTGTAACACCTTGAATCTGCCAAGGTTGTTGCACGTGTTTGCAGCATACATATCTTTGTCAAGCAACTCAGCACGTCACAAAATGGACAATTCGGCCACAATGTTCAAAACGATAAGAAAGTGCCCAATGTCAGACAACAGGCCTATGGGATCCCCAAAAAGATCCAAAAAGCATCAAAGAGCCCTAGACCCAGGGTGCCAATAGGTTAGAAGTGGGACCACCCGAATGGACTTGGCGTGAGCCAAGGAGGAGAGGAGAGAGGAGGAGAGATGAGGAGAGATGAGGAGAGATGAGGAGAGATGAGGAGTGTAGACAGGAGAGAGAATCGCACAGATTGGGAAGCCAAGTTAGGTAAACTCCTACCATCTACCAACCTTGTAGAGGTTGCACTTGAACACTTCCGCTCTTGAGAATCGGTGCTTGTCTACTTGCTTTGCCATTGCAATGCCATTGCATGAACTTGTGCAAGCGCGAAATAGCGCCAACTTGTCAAAGATGTCAAAGTACGTTGAACGCAGAAGTCAGAAAACGTCCCGAGGTGAGGGCGCCTTTTTCCCATTGGTTTTCTACTCGGCTGCGAGACTACCAGGGAGTTTGGTGCAGGTGCTCAATCAAACGTTGATACCATCCACAGCTCCTTCGCTGGCATTACAAAGGATAGAAAGATCTGTGTCAAAATTGTGCCAGCTCTGGCAGTCTGCCTAGAAAGTTTGGTCAAGCCTCAATTGAGGTCTTGCTGAGCTGTTGCTTTTTGCGGCGGAGATATGACATTTTACAAATGGCTGGCGTTGGAGTTGCTTGACCTGCTTTGAGAGCTTTCCGGGCTTGTGGTCAAAGCAAACTCAATCAAACTCAAATGGCATTAAGATATATATATATATACATATACATACAGTCATATTTTTTTCTGATAATTTTTAGGATAATTCTGTTGACGGCTCATGACGGCTCATGACGGCTGTCGGCATCTCCCAACGGAGAGGTGGTGACCAAGCTAAGAAAAGAAAATTAACATCCCAAACCAACTGGCACTTAAAGAGAGGAGATCACATCGTGAGCCTCCAGCACTGCAGGTGGTTTTGATAGGTGTGTCTGTATGCACTTCATTTCCGCGAAACTACGGCTCTGCTGCAATTGTGGCGCTCTGCATTGCAGCCTATGGGTGACTTGTCAAGTCAGGGCCAAGGATTGATCAAATGTTTTATGTTGAATAGTGTTGAATCAAATGGTTTCTCTTCAATTCTTGTACCCACAAGCCTGGACCTACTCTTGATCTCCTAACAGGCCTGACATTGCCTTCCTGGGTGCCTCTCAATCTACACTGATGCGACCGTGTTCCTGTGTTTGTTCTTGCAGTCACACGCTGTCGTGCGTTCCACTACAGTTGAATGATCGCAATTTCGATGTTGTTGAAAAGAATTTGGAACCCAGGGGTCGAAAGTGATTGACATGTCAAAAAAATGTCTGGGATTCCGGAGAATTGTGCAACACCAAAGTGCGCTTTAAGAGACTTCAAAAAAGGAAAGTATCCTTACGAAAATGCACGGAAACACCGAGAAGGACTTGCAAAATGGGCACAGCCTCCCTGTGAAGATCTGTGAGTGAACAAAATATGCAACGAATATGCAACAAATATGCAACGATTGCAACTGCGAAACTGTTTCTGTTTAACGCCGAGGCTTCAAGCTGCAGTACCTTGGACTGAGAAAGCGCTTGGAATTCTCCATTTTTATATAGAGATCTATATTATACATAATAAATATGATATTATACATATGATATTCATATTCATATATTCCATTTTGATATTCAAGTTATTCCAGTTATTCAAGATTCAACATGCACCTGTGTTTCAGTTTACACTGCTTTAGCTTGCTTTAGCAAGCCATATATATATATATAGATAAAACATGATTGAAATACTTACAGTAGTTCCTTTCTCAAAGTTATTGACGTTCAATGTGGTAGGCTCAATTGACTCAGGATCACGTGCCAAAGTTCAGGGGCTTTCCCAGAGAAGGTCTCAAGAATCCATAGTCCATAGTGCAACATGTTCAAACGGTTTTAGCGGTGAAAACACTGTGGAATGCATGCTCAAAACATTCCGAGCCAGTCACGCGTGGTTTGTTCTTTGCAGAAGGCTTGTCAGCCTTTGCGCAGAGACGAGGCCATGGTTTTGAAAGAGCTGGTTTTTTCGCAATATCAAGAAGCACAGCTCGAAGCACAGCTTGAAGCACAGCTTGAAGCACAGCCTGAAGCACAGCTCGAAGCACAGCGAGGCTGCACTGTGGCACGGCCAATTTGTGTTTTCAGAAGCAGTTCAGAGCATCAAAAAGTGAATCCATAAGCACTTCCAAGACGGCGCTAGGCTCGAAAGCAAAGAATGGAGATCGGATGCCATTTGTGACTCAGTCAAGAAATTCTGCTGGAAACGCCGTGGCAAAGCTATGAACAGATGCACATTGGTCGCATGCCCAAACCATTTAGTCAGTCGGTATGTAAATACCCTGAATTGGCATGGAGTGGTGCTCCCTCACGATTCTGCGTGGAGAACCGGAGGCATTTCATTTGAGAAGTCACATGACTTTTTGAAGTGGACAGCAGCGGACAGTCCAGCAAAGTTCTCCAATAGTTTAGCCAGTGTGCTACGGTGTGTTGTCTTTTCCTGAGGATCCCGCTCTATTTCTAAGCGCGGGGACTGGCAGTCGTTTTGCAGTCCAGCTCGTGGCATGGCCTGTCTACCAGCTTTTCACTCATGGCCTTAGCATCAGGAGAAACCTGCTGAGTTTCTGAGAAAATCAGTGAATTGATCTCGCTTCAACCGGATTCAACTGGTCCATTTGACTGATGCAACCATCCAGCAAGGGAATTGAAGCTACAGTATCGCTGCAAATGGTGCAAATCCTGATTTATTTTTGGAAAGCGAGCGTTTCGCTCTTGTTTCCTTCAGGAGCTCTGTTGCTACAGGCCTTCACGCCATGGTGCAACCATCAATTCTACCGCTGAGTCTGTTTTACATTGCTGCGAATGCCTTTGCCTTACATTCCTACTGGTGTACATTCCTACAGCTGGTGTGAGTCCATTCACAATACGTTTGTTTTCGATGTGTAAGACATCGATGTTGTGTCTCAAGAATCGGCTGGGCGACAAAACTAATACTATCGAAGAACCGAATGATTTGAAAGGTTTTTTGTGTGTTTGAGAGAGACTTCTTGTGCAACATCTCAATGACTTTCTTGTTTATAAGATTGAGATCCTCTTTCAACCCCCCTGCGGTATCAGCTATGATACGATGTTGACATGCCCCGAGGTCGCTCTGAGCATCACCGCTTTGTTACTTGTGCAGAAGACTTCGGCAGCTACTACCGTCCTGGCAAATGTCGTACCAAAACTGCAACTGATTGGTGATGGGGATTTGCTCTTGGATACCCTGTGTTGACTGTTGAGCCTCTCAACTACTGGAATTTGTTGCAACTTTTAGAACCAAAAGCCACCGAGAATTCGTAGTTCAGAGCCCAAATCAGTTTATGGTTGTGATCTTCGCAGCTCGGCAGGTAGCACTACCTTTGAGTGCTCTTTTATTTTGCTTGCCACTTCCACTCTTGGAGCAGCAGGCACAGTTGAGAATGTTGACCTATGGCCATTTTTGAACTAGAAATGTCAGTCACCTTGTGGACTATCATTGGGAACTGTAAAAAATGCACGCGAGATAACGCAAGGCTTTTCACCAGGCAGTGGCGTATGGTTGGCAAAGATTGTGGTGTTCGGGAAGATCTAACATACCAGGACATATGTTGTGCGCGCGTGTGGCTGTTATACATGTATATGTAAATGCACCACATCATACCAGTATATTATATCGTATTTGTATGTGCAATACCTTTTCATGGACAGGTGTAGACTGTAGATATAGCGTGGTATAGCTATTTGTTGATGAATACCATGTCCGCCGCAGAAAGCCTTGCCTTCGAACCCAGACATCCTACCATGATACCTCAATTCTTCCCATATTGGGGTCCTTTATAGTCTCTACAAGCCCACCCTGCACCCTCGGAGAGGGATGAATATACAAGATAGGCATATCATGTACGATTTACGTTTATATACATACTTTATTTATAGACATATACATATACATATTACATATCCATATATATATATACACATACACATATACATATATATATATGTTTATATACACATACCTGTGTATATTGTATGAGTACTTTGCCTGATGTATCAAACTTGTCATCGTTGTTTGTTGTCAGTTTATTCAAACCAAGAGATTTTGCTTTGTCCGGGAAAGGTGCCACTCACTACCTAAGCTTTCCCCATACAAGGGTAAACGTATTTACATAAACTGATCCACCTTCACCTTGCAATCCGTGTCAGCGTTGGTTTGGAGGTCAATCCCCCCTCCGGTACCTCCTTTCAGTTGGCCTTCGGTCACATCACCACCACCACCAGCAGCAGCAGCATCATCATCATCATCATCATCATCATCATCATCATCATCATCGCAGTTGCCATTTCTGTTGCCATTCCCATTACCATTTCTACCTCCTTATTGTCATTGCAATCGCCACCTGTATAGTCAGTATATTCATCCACGATTTTCGTCATTCATCCAGCCTCAGCATCACATACTATGTTATCAGCAGTATTCCGCACCATCCCAAAATATGTTCCATCATCACTGTCATCCTTTGGTTTTCTTCGTCATCACAATTTTCCTTCAATAGATCGTGTCACTCCTCCTGTACCCTGTTAAAACCCTTAGTTTTCGTCTACCCTGCTAGGCCTCGGGTGATCATTCTGGCATTTACTTGTGTATATGCAGTATATATTTATTTACATTGCTACATGGGAGAACTATCATCGAAAGTCTCGCGTTCTCTTAAGGTTTCCCAAGAGGCACTTCGGTTTTTGCGAAGGACAAGAATCACAAGGAGTTGGAGCAAAACTTACACAATGAAGGGATTAGAGAAAGCTTGAGAAAACATCGTAAATTCCCAGTAAAATCAGGTAAATATGCAAAACACATGCAGATATGTAAGGGCAAGCGGCAAGATTCAGTTTTTCCATGCAGTCTGGCACGGACAAGTTGCTCGGCTCTGCTGGTGATTTTTTTCTGATTCTTGTGAGGCGTTTCATTGGCAATTCGCAGCCAGTTTGTTGCTGATAGTGTTTGGGAGCCTGAGCTGCAGAGCAATCTTGTTGTAGCACCTTGTTTTGCGCTTTTGGATCCAGTTGCTGCACCGCCTACAAGGAATTTGCTGTACAGTCACAAGTCTTTGAGAAGGTGATGGTCCGGATACAGCAAAGCCAGAAAGTGAGCCAAAGCTGCCACAATCTGCATTCAGGTTCATCATTTATTTGATAATATACTGTACTAGTCTTTGATGTGGATGCCAGCCTGAAATTCAGGAAATTCTTGACAGACCGAGTGACAATGCACAGAAATTTGTTTCAACAAGGATGCTGCGCCCATACGAAAAACACCGGTGCAGAATCTGGAGTATTGGTTTGCTCCCGTGGGTTTTCAGCGTTGCTGCTACACTCTTGATTGGAGGCTTCAGTTTTGCCAAGCAGTCACTTTCTGAGAACGAAAGGCGTTATATACCAAGATGCTAGCTATCAGACCTGGTATCGGTCAGCTTGTTGCATTCCGTACAATGTTTGAAGTTTTGCAAATACTTTCAGAAATATGTAAATTTGAGGTTGAAAGTATGATAAAGATTGATAAAGAGTAACATAAAAAAGGAGTAACTTTATGTGTTTGAAGATGTTTGAAATTGTTCTAAGTTCTTAAAGCATCTTGAAGCGACCGCCAGGGGACACAAAGTCGCTGCCAGGTCCTGCGATGACGTGAGGGTCGGAAGCTGAAAATGCAAACAGAAAGACATCAACTCATTGCGCATGTTGTGTTTGTTCATGTCATGTGACATTACATGTGTGTAATGTGCCCACTCAAACATACATAAATTATCATAAATTTATATATATAGTTATTTATCATACTATACATATGACATATATTTGTGTGTCTTTCATACGTGCATATGACAAGTGACATAAACTTAATTTGTCTATTGAAGTATCATTTTGTCTAGTTCTTCTGTATCATTGTCACCCAAAATTGTCATGCTATGATTTGCTGGGTCACTGCTGTGTCGTGCAGGTCACGTTTGTGATTTCATGAATGTTCTTGGCTCACTGCTGTGATAAGTTGACCACGAATGCTACTCTGAAGCCGATTAGGAGAACATGCTCAAGACGCTTACGACTGAAGATTCAGGCCTCGTGGACAGTGAGCGGCGTGCGTGCTTTGGAACTGCGTACTTGTTTCACCTGTGCTTGATGAAACGGCAAGACTCCAAATCAGCTTTGCTGAGTTGTACTTGCTCAGATTTCTACCTCACATTGATGGATGACGGAATCAAGTTGGATTTGTCCCACTTTGCCCCGCCTGAAGCTGAGTTGCTTCAACATGGAAGCAAGGCAAAGGCTGCAAACATTTGCCTCATCAGGTTTGAATTTGTCAAGACACCCATGTTGTTTCTATAATTTAAGCATACTGGCAAAATCAAGTTGTTTCCTTTGCTGTGCTTCATTTGGTCGGATGCTGAGCAACAGAGCTTGAACTGTACTTCACTTCCGCACATCCAATCCTATTCCTTACCTGTAACCTTTCCCGTATGATTCTTGAAGAAAGTATTCCGAATTGAAGACTGTATCTCACAAGCACAGGATGGTTTTGAACTGAAAATGAAACGAGTTGATTTCCACCGTACAACTTTTGCAATTGATTTTCCGAAGCAGTATTGTCAAAAATACACAAGAATCGTTGCAGTAACGAATTATTGTTTGCTGTTTGCTAAGTTTGCTAATACTTGAATCATCTTGAATCATTTTGAATCTGCCGTAGCGGCTTTGAGGCCGCACATCATCAAAGTGCTGTCACATTGTCCTCCCATTCAACACATTGAAGATGCCGTGGTCGCCTTAGC
The DNA here is from genome assembly GCA_009767595.1 of Symbiodinium kawagutii. NCBI lineage: Eukaryota > Dinophyceae > Suessiales > Symbiodiniaceae > Symbiodinium > Symbiodinium kawagutii. The sequence goes on from VSDK01025265.1 coordinate 183,191, forward strand.
TTCTCCTTTCGTTTGCCCACGAGTGGGGCCCCAGTCAGATGTTATCAGATGCACTAGTAGTGACCTGTAGCGCCTGCCCAAGGAAGTCACTGATAGTTTGAAAGTTTCAACATATTCATATGATATATTATAGCATATATATATGTATTTATACATATATATGTGTATATATATCATGTATATATTTATACTATGTAATTTATATATATATATATATCATGTATGTTTTATCTAAATATATAGAGATCTAAAGATATGGACTGTAGAAGTTCTGTCGAAGGTGACAGGACGCAGGAAGGTGGCTTCCCCATAGTGCTCGGGGGATGCGTTCATACAGGCTTGTTCGGTCACTCAGGAAGTGACCTATGGGAATATCTCGCTGCAAACCAATCTATTTTCTCACCCTACCAGTTCAGTCGTGTGTCCAAGGATCAGCCTATGCACCGATGGATTTGTTTTCTCTCTTTATGTCAATGTCCAAGTCCAATCGTGAATGTTCTCATTGAAGTTCTCATGTTCCCCCAACCCTCCCTACACCGCCCAGTCAAGTCATCGTACGACTTGAATGGGCACGTCCAATTTAAACATGAGCGCACCTGTCCCACCCAAGAAAATATTCCACAGATAACTTGTTCTATCCATCCATCTATCTATCCATCCATCTATCTATCCATCCATCCATCTACCTATCTATCTATCTATCTATCTATCTTTTCCTCCTTCGTTTTCTATGTACCTACTACCTATCCAGCACAGCTCATGAGCAAACGCAGCCCAAAGTCCACAAGCCACTCACTGTGCTGCTACTGATTGCCTGAAGCCACCAGGCATAGATTTTTTACAACTTTTTACACCTTCTCTACCCATCGCCTTTCATTTGCCTAGCTTTTGTTCCCATCCCCCTGGGCCTTACTTATTGATGGCTGTTTTTATCCATCTTTCTTCAGGGGAGGTTTACTAGTACTCGTACTACATAGTACTACTGTAGGTCATTAGATCATAGAAGCATACAGGCTTAGAGGATCTTACAGGTATACAGAGGCAAGGACCTACAGAAAGACACATGAAGATAGATTTCCATGCAGGCATGCAAATCATTCAAATATTATACATTCAGACATGTGGAGACAGACCGACGAGCTGACTTCAGAGCCTGCAGACATACAGCCGTACCCGTGTAAAGCCACATATGTATGCAAATATGCAGGTGGAGATGCAGATTCCAACATGCATCAAGTCATGCAGACATAGAAGCACTATGAAGCACTCAGCTTCTTTCAAATGCGCAGAGGAATTTGTGTCGATGCCAAGGTGCTCACAATGAACGCTGCCTGTGGCTTCCGGAGTCAGTCCGACGTGGGGAACTTGCATTGACTTTTGAGGCATTGCACAAGGCATTGCACAACAAGAATCAACACAAGCCTTGCAGAAACTGCTGCCTCAAGGTAGACGCAGCCAAGTTCAGCAGTTCCACTGCCTTTCTGTCGCTTGTTTCAAGAGGTCATGTTGTGGAAGACCGTTGACCTTTCTGAGTTTACAATTTCCTGTAAAGACATAAGTAATCATAAGTATTACATTTATTACAGTACAATGTATTACATTTGTTTCCTGCATTTTTCTGCATCTTGTGCCCAGTAGAGGATGCTCCAGGGCCACCGTTTTGAGGCGAGAACATGTCATCCAATCGCGCTTGGGGGTCGAAGTGCTGACCAAAGATTTGCGCCAACAAGTCCGGCTCCCAGTGGCAGGTCTTGGACAGGGGACCACACAGCATGACACAGCCGCGTGAAGGGTCCATCAGGGTCCCATAGGGTCCTTAGGGTCGTGTCGTAGCCGTGCCCAAACGTTCAGTGACGAGGTTTGCAAACGACCTCTATGCAGGGGACATGTTTTACGCTTGCACGAGCTTTTGCTGGGATGTCAAGGCCCCAGAGTTTGCCTTCACATCTTTTGCATCTCTGATTTGTGCCATCTCCATCTCTTGAATCCTGTGGTGCCCTGTACCAAATTCACAAACTGCTGTAACTATTTGTACCTGACTAAATGACACCAACAATCTCGGTCCTTGAGCCTGAGGTGGAGAAGATGCTGGGCACAAGAGCGTCATTGCGAGAATTGCCTCCCGGTTGCAGATACAGACGAATGACTGACGAGTGTCCTCCGTGTTGCATTTTGTTGGCCCTTTACAAGCTGTGCATTGTTCAAAGATGTTCAAAGTTGGCCCCAGAGAGCCCTGCTGCGTCATGCTAAGCATGCTATTTAAATGTTTGGGGAAGCTATGCTTTCCACGATGACATATCCCAAGCGTAGTGGATTGGGAATGTGACTTTGGGGAAGCTATGAGAAGCTGCATGGAGATAAAAGATGACGAGAAAATGCCTCATCAACCATCGCTGCAATGTGACCAAACAAGCAAAGCACTTCCAACAGCAGGAGCATTCAGCACGAGCATGCTGCAGAAGCAGCAGACAACGAACACTCCACACTGTGGAAGCATCCTTTCAAGTTCCAAGCATCCTTCCTGTGTTTTTGGAAAGATGACGACATGGACATAGTCCGAAGCTTCGCTTTGGATCTGGCAGACTTGTTTCCATCCTTTGGCTACCCAAGTTTTGAGGAGTCCTCGGATGGTGCGCACGCAGTGGGTTCGCAAGGCTCGACCCCTTGACCACTACTAGAAGCGCCCTTTCCTCGAGGCTAAGACGTGAAATTGGGATGTTCTTTCCTCATGGCCCAGGCCATAACCAGATTCAATCTGGATGGGGAGGCATGTGTTAGGACGCCTGAGTTCGACTTCCGAGAAGAAGAGCCAGCTTCAGTGCTCGTGGGAGACTCCTTGGATGACACTTCTCTCAACATTATGAGGGTGAGCTTTTCCTTCATGGACTCCCAAACGGGGGTGGCAGGTGATCAAGCATGGAAGACCTCGATCTTGCAACTTCCGTTAGAGCTCCTGCCGATTCGTAAGTGTGGCCGTGACAAGTCAATAGAGAGAACTCGAACAAAAAACTGAAGCAAATCTTAGGATCATTTAGGATCTACAGTCCTGGCATGGTGGCTGGATTTTTTGTGTTTGTGTGTTTTTTTGTTTCCTTGGTGTTTTCGTTGCGCCGGCCTGGAGCCACATGCAGCCACTCCAGCTGGACCACAGCAGAAACCCAAAGCAGGCAAAATGAAAGATGCAAGACAATGCAAGATTGCAACGCAGGTTTTTTGAATTGCGAACTCTGAAATTACAACCCCGGGCATAAACCAAAAATCACTGCGTAGAGTATCGTATAGCCAGTGTTTCTGCATGAACCATGTTGACCTGGCGCAAGATCCTCAATCAATTCCGCTGTTTTGGCGGGCGAATGGGGGATGCAAAGACATTGGCGCACTTCCCATTTCCGTGACTGCAAGACGATGCGATGACATTTGCACTAATTATTCTGCTGCGTCGTCGTAATTTCATATACAACGGAGAGGCAACGCTGCCTTTTCTCATTTTCCGCAGAGATCCCTAGCGTTTGTCGCTGCAACAATAACCCGGAGCTACACAGAAAGCTCTTCACCCATAAACCTTCAGATAGGCTTGGATGGAAGCTCTTGGTGTGGTAGCAGAACAGATGAGTTTTGAGAAAGTTCTTGAATGTGTTGTTGTGTAAACAGAATGCTCAATCAACATTGGAACAACGGGAATAGACAACACACCGACGGACAGGCTGAACTCACGACCTAGATTTCGAACCTTCAGGTCAGGGCTGTCGACACAAGCATGGACTCCTGCTTGGAGGCAAGTGCTGGCCCAAAGTCCATCTGTTTTCGTGACATTCTCGGACTCGTAGATGTTCACTGATGGGGTTTGATACGATTCACCAGAAATCACTGAACACAACAATTTTAACGTTGTCCAGAACTGTGTGTGTGTGTGTGTCATTCTGCGCCCAGAACATTTTCCACACGTCAGCTGGTTTTTTCTGCTGTGTGTGTGTATGCATCACTTGGTTTGTATTAGTCTGTATTGACTCTTCATGAACCGTTGATGTGATTTTGATCTTTTCCATTATTTTCGTGGGTCATGGAGTATTTTGTTGGTATTTCCTGGGCCTTGCTAAAGTTGAGGGAGTTGAGGACAGGTTTCCATGGTGTTTCTGTAAAAGCCTGGCACAGGTGCACAGTGCAAACCAAGGGGATGCGACTCATTCGGAAGTGCCACTCGGAGATGGAAAAGCAAACGAAAAAGAAGGAAACAGAAGATGCAGAGTACACAGAAGATCACAGAAGTGACCTTTAGTTGATTTGAAGCACTGCATTTTGGCGACGACAGTAGGATGTCTTGAGGATAGCGGATCACAGAAGTGGTACGTGGATATCGTGCTAAGGTCTGGCGGAGCCATGGGTGTTTGGTCCAGCGATATGAGTGTGAGGACCTGAGGAACAAGAGGCACATTTTGTTCAGTTCAGCTTGGTCAAATCTGTCATATGCCAAGCTACATCTGAAAGTCGGTACCCAGTAAGTTGTTTGCTTCAAAGTGAGCAGCGCTGGTGCCAAGGAAGTCAACCATATTGTTGTGAAAGGCATTGACACAGGCAATTGTATGCAATTGTCGACGGTTCAGCATTTGGCACATTCAATCAGCAGCAGCACAAGGCAACTACCGATGTATTTCTATTGTTAAGAACCCCAGATTCAACTCTGTGAATACAAGCAAAATCTCATAGTAATGCCTGCATGGTGCAATGATACACTATTTGTCTTCAGTCCTTGCATGTCCTTTCTGAAAGACATTTGGAATCTGAGCCGGAAATACATACATTGCAGCATTCAGCATAAGAGGACTTGAACTAGTTTAGTACACAATATTCATGTTGTATATTCGGACTTTCAGGTGCACAGTAATGCATAGCATACGATGAATACGTTTGTGATGTGGCAATCTGCCAGGAAATCATGCTGAAATGAGAGCTGTCGAAGAGGCAATCTCGAGGACTTGGGTCATGCCACGAAAGGGCAGGAAATGCCTTTGTGAAGCTCAGCCTTTCACCATTGCCTTTATATGCATCATAAGTCGAAGCTTCGAACTTGTTACTCAGAATTTGTTGATCTTGTTAATTTTGTTAGAGGAAAATGGATGAAAATGGAATTTCTTTGTCGGAAAATGTCTGACTCCAGGATTTTGTCTGACGAGCTGCAACTTCCATTGTTTGCCTTCGAAGAGTTGGGCCCCGAGTGCTCAGAGTCAAAGCGCCTTGTTGTGAGCCTACTGTGCCATGGAATGCCGTGAATACAAAGCACAGATAGGAAAAGATAGGCAAAGATAGGCAAAGATAGGCAAAGCAACATAGGACTTCACTTCAGTGAAGAAGCTTCACATCAAAGCCAAAGCAACAGTTCACACTGCACTTACTCATTGCATGTCTTCAACAGCCATTCCGCTACACCCTACTTACACATTATGAATATATGTTTGAGGTGCGATTTTGTTGGTCTTGCAACGTCCCTTGACTCACTACACCAACCCTGCCGTTGGCGAACCGGCATTTGCATCTTTTTTCAGCCCCAACAGTTCACACTGATTCCAACTCACCATAGATTTTGATAATATATGAATCCATATGATATCGTGCTTTGGCAAAGAAAAGTTCATAAGTTTATTTGCTCTCGTTTGCAGAGGTCTTAGGTTTTTGCTTGGCTCAAATTCCATCGAACTCCTTTAATTTCGACCTTCCAAACTCTGAATGATTCCGTACCCTCGCAACGATTCCCTAATCAACTGCCCCCACGCTCGAGCAACATCCAAGCAATACCCACGTACACCCAAGTCCTGTTACATCTTTTTACTTGCATATCTCCTTGCTGTACTCCCACTGACTGTGTAACACCTGCACACACACACACACACACACACACGACCTGTAGAGCGCTTGTCCACAGATGTTGTCCTGGCACCAGCTGCAGAATCTCTCTACCTGTAGCACATTGCATGTACGCCACACCTACATTCTACTTCCATCACACAATATTTGTTATGTCTCGTGCATAGACATCTACAACTTCTGCGCTACCTATAATATACCTACTTGTCATGTAGATAATTCCTGCTACATTCCCCAAATTGCACCTATTTGATAGTCTCAGATTACAGCAAACCATGTGTACATTGCTTGCACACTTCTTATGCATCCTTGCATCGCACCAGGAGGAAGAGGGGGGACCATAATCACCAGTTCATTAGGCCACCACTTCCACAGGAGAGGGGGCAAACATATGTGAACTTCCATAATATTGTTCCTTGGCCGCCACTTCCACAAGAGGGGGATGTACGTACTTCTGTACACACATGTACACACAACATCACTACTTCAAGAGGAGGGGGTCAAACCATGATGTGTACGTGCCCCTTGTGGGGTTGATTTTGCGCGTATAGACTTGCTCAGATCTGCCAAAAGAGGGCCACTCAACACCATAAGCCATAAAGACTTTTGCATTCTGTCGATTTGAATATGTTTATAAGAAACTGTAGCCACAGTTGACATTGCATTGCATTCTATGGGTTGCTTTGTACTCATTGCAAGAGGCTACATCACGTCACACTGCATATCAGACCATTCCCTTGGATTTAACAGCAGTGAACAGATTGATCTCATGCATACAGAGTGGTTTACATCTATACATTGCGCAAATGCTTAATTGGGATCGCTAAAACCCATACACACGGCCATGCGCCAGCCTTTATTTAGTTTTAAGTTGTTTTCCCTAATTTGTGAGAATCGCAGTCTTAGGCTTTCTGTAATGGCATTTCAGGGTTTAAGAGTCTAAATGATCGCGGCAGGTTATCAGACTGTCCATACATACAATATATTCAATATGTCTACCATATCTACCATGTGTATATATACATATACATATACATATACTGTACATATACAATTTGATGGAGCTGACATCAGAAACACTCACGATATTTTTGTTCATTGAAAGTTCATTGCTTTGCATTCGAACTGTTTGCTAAATATGATCCCATGCTTAATGTGTGCGGTTTCTCAGGCGTGGCGGCAGCCTTGCCGACATTTTTGACCCTCTTTTGGGAGGCGCCAAAGAATCTAAGAAAAGAGAGTGAATTCAATCTTGAAAGAGAGTGAATTCTGTGAATTGAGAGTGGACAAAGTGGGTCAAATCCGAATGAATTGTATGCGCTCCGAATTGTGTAGCTGTAGAGAAAGTTTGCTCGGAAAAACGATTGCATGTGAAAGACAGACTCAGTACTGACTCAGTACTGCAAGTACTGAGAATGAGTCAGCTGTTTTACAGTTCGCACCGGCAACTTAGCTTGCCACAGGACCTAATGTGCTTGCGGTTGGGGACTCCAATCTTCGAGCTTGTGACCTAATGCAAGGAGGATTGTGCAATTGCTGTCCTGGGCACAATGATACATGGGAACATGCTCGCCTTTGATTGAATCAAAATTATCCAAGCCTTGTTCGGAAATCTTTGCAAAGGTGGCTGCGACTGTTACACCAATGAAGAGTGGTGAGCCTTTTGACGAAGCCGTGGGAATCTTTGCAGGGCTTGAGGACCTCTTTGCATGAGACAAGCCAGCATGACAAACTGTAGATCATGCGTTGCTTCAATTCTACTTTGATGTACTTTGAGGACATGCCAGTGCATCCAAGTGCAGAATTTGACCAGAAGCACAACCTGCAGATGCCATTTACTAAGTCGCAAGTAAGTGCTTTGAGTCACAATTGGATGGAGCACTGTTATCACATTTTAATATATTTTGACAAATGCTTGATCATATAGTTGTGTAAACTTAGGTTTTGAGCATAACAGTGAAGTCAATTTTGAAAATTATGTGTTAACTCTTTTTGTTTTTGCTTCTTAAGTTCACGTGTCTTTCACTTTGCGCGGCTTCTGGAACCAGGTTGGCCATCCAACCAGGTTGGAACGAACAAGGTCTGCGTTGATGATGTAATTCACTAATGTTTTTCATTTCATGTTGATGCACAATGGCTGTCATACTGCACCATTTCAGTTCAACTTGCTAAACGCCAGATGTGGATCCTGCCTTTGCTCGAATTAGAATTATCTTTGAGGAGCTTGGGTCACACATAACTTTTGCGTAGTCATCTCTTCTGATCTCGCGTCTCAAAGTCCTTCACATTTGCCTGTGCATGCTGCACATATGCTGCACATGCCTGGAAAGATCTGTAAGACATTGAAGATCATTTAAGCATGCTAAAGTTTTCCAGAGTGCACTTCTCACTGCATCCTGGAAGACTGCTGAATCCCTGCTTTACGTCCAGGAGATTGTTGCAAAGGACGACACTTCAGCAGTGATCAGGATATTTCCAGAAACTTGTATGCAATTTAATGCAATTGGTTTTGATGCTCAAGGGTTTCCGTTCGAGAAATTTGATGCATACTGTAGATTGTCAGCTCGAATCTGCTGGCAAAAAAAAATCTGGAGGGGAGAGAGTCACTCTGAAGTTTGGCAAGATATTTTGTTGGTCTAGTTTGAATATTTTTGAATCCATTGATTTTCAGTCTTTACTGTCCCCAAAGGGGCTCCTTTTTTAGGAGTCCTTTAAGATCCTGTCCTGGAGTTTTTGGGCAGTTTTTGGGGATCCTTAGGAAGATCTGTTTTTTGCGTTCGACTCTCATTGAGGCTGCATTGAAAGATAAGTGCCGCATCCTCAGAGACCTGTCACCGTGCACCTTCCAGATGCAGAAAAAGAGTTCTTTAAAAGAAACAACGTATAATCGAAGGAAGTTTAGAAGTCTAACTTCCGACAATATGGACAACTCAGCTAGGGTAGATCGCTTATGCAGATGTGCGAAAGATGAGAGCACGAGCGCGCAAAAAATGTTAGGAAAGTCGCGAAATGCTGTGTTTTGCAAGGTTTCGTGCATCATGAGGGTCCAGAAGGGTACCTCGCTAAAGCGGCGGGTGCGGAGCACTGCGGCGAAAGGTGTGTGCAAAAATCGTGAAAAAACCTAGGCGCGAAGCACATTTGGAAGTCAAAATCGTAAAAACATGTCAGCCTCAGAGCACTTTTGGGAGATGCAACTTGCAAAATCGTTAAAAACCATAGGCGCGAAGCACATTTGGAAGTCAAAATCGTAAAAACATGTCAGCACCGGAGCACTTTCGGAAGTTGCAATTTGCAAAATCGTGAAAAAACCTAGGCGCGAAGCGCATTTGGAAGTCAAACTCGTAAAAACATTGCATGCTCGGAGCACTTTTGGAAGTTGCCAGGGGCAAAATCGTTTAAAAACCTAGGCGCCGAGCACATTTGGAAGTCAAAATCGTAAAAACACTACATGCCCGGAGCACTTTTGATGACTCATGATTCTCCAAACTGGCACGCTGCCTGCGCGCGAAGCAAATTTTTAAGATAAAATCT
>VSDK01025265.1:193308-218044 GCA_009767595.1 Symbiodinium kawagutii
CCCAACCATCTATGCAAAAAGGTTTGGTAACTATGTTTGGTGGTTGGTTGCAAAAATGAATATATACATATATATATGTATAAGTTCAACAGGAAGTTTAGAAGTTTCGAGAATAAACTTTGACTAAGGAAGTCAACTTCGAACAGGAAGTTTAGAAGTCTAACTTCCGACTATATGGACAACCCAGCTAGGGTAGATAAATACAGAGATGGATAGATAGACGAATAGATGGCTAGCTAAATGAAACATGGATAAGTAAACAGATAGATCAGCAGATAGAAGTCAGATCCATGCGTGGCTAGATGGATAGACAGAGACATAGATGCATCGATAGATAGATAGCTAGATAGATAGATGGAATAGACAGACAATTGGATGGCCAGATTCAGATAGCTAGATGGGTCGATAGATAGACAGATAGGTAGACGAAGCGAGAGTCAGATAGAAAAGTAGATAGATAGTCCGGTAGATAGACAGAAAGATAGACAGATGCACACATAGATGATCAGACAAATAATTCGGTAGATAGATAGACAAATAGATAGATAGGCAGATAGATAAATAGATAGATGGACAGGTCGATAGATAGATACATAGACAGAAAGATGACGAGATAGATAGTGAGGTAGATAGAAAGACAAGTACATAGGCAGATAGATAAACGAATAGATCATCAGATAGATAGATAGATAGATAGACATTCAGACAGACAGAAAGAAAACTGATCCACTGATAGAAAGATGGCTAGACAGATAGGCTGCCAGTCAAGTGGCCAGATCGATGCTCACATTGTCGCAACCACAACTGCACACTCCTATAGTGCTCCTATCTTGGAAACTTCCGCCACCGCCTTGTGCGGCACTACTGGTATGTATAATTACACAACATCATATAAAACATATATCCACAACTATCTGTAGATATGTAAAATAGCATTTTTCTCATTTTTTGGCAAAAAAAGAGGGTTCTTCTTTGTCGCACTGCGTCCAGGCCTTGGTCTCAACGTGGACGATCCGCTTCAGTGGCAGATGTTTCCGCCTGCTGCTGAGTGCGCAAAGAGTGCCACTTCGTTCGATGTTCAACAGCACGTTCAACCAGTCGTAGTGGATCTGTAAATTTCATGTAGCTGAAATATGGTTTAATCTATATGATTTATAGATATGAATTAGTCGATTTTTTGGATTCTTATATTGATTATGTTCTATGTTTTCCTTTTTTCTTCTTGCTGCGAGACTCAGAAGTTGGTTGCCACTCAAATCCTTGCGCTTCGGAGCTAATCACTGGCAACTTCCACGTTTTCCGCACCTTTCTTTTATCGTTGAAGGGGAAAAGGGTTTCTGTGCCTCGACATGCTGAAGGATTGATCCACACCCAGGACACTGTTGACCTTGGCAATCTGTTACCTAAACGGATGTAGAAGAACTAGGAAGGCCTGACCAAGAGGGTCACAAGTTTTGGAACCGTACAGATGCCATACAGTATGGGCCTTCCATTTGGATGTTGCCTACGACTCACTTGGTCAAAGTTTTTTTCCTCCCTTGAAGAAGGATGTTTTTTCCCTTGGCAACATTTCATCACCTTGATGGCTTTGATTTTGCATTTTGGATCACCCATGGCACTAGACTTCCCTTGAATACGTCGATGATGGTTAATTGATGGTTATACAACTGGCTGATTAATGTTGCTTAAATAGTTGGCTCACCATAACGGGAAAACACTGTGAAGTAGAAAAAATGTAAACGTATGTAGCACTACACAGCAACTCAGACTGCACGTTTCCACCAGCAAAATATTGCAGCGATATGCACACCCTACTTCAGACTCCAGAGAAACACAGCGGGGGTTTCTTGACTTCGAACGTGTCGTTTGATCAGGCTCTGGCTTGAGATCGAGATGGACACACCTCAAGTGTTCAATCCATCACTTTTTTGTCCCTCAAATGGTTTCGAACAAACCAATCCAAACTGCCTTCACCATAGCCTTCGGTGAACCCCAACCCTCCAGATCCCACCGAGAGCAAATCTGAAGGACATGGTGCACCAAAAACGAGAAAAACACCGTCGACCTCAATCGAAATGGATGATCTTTTTGGGTGTCCGTAGGATTTCTCAAGTGCTCTATTTGTTTCCATGCAAGAGCTACCCAACATTCCAACAATTTCTACAGGGCTAAGGCTCTACAGGGCTAAAGAAATGGTATACATGCGAGGCTAAAACTCCACGAGCTAAAGAAATATGAGTGGATAGGACTCGGAACGCCCGGGGCTAGGCAACGTGGTTGAGAACACTGGCCATACAGTATATAGTGTGTTTGTGTGCGTCTGTCAGATTGTCAGAGGATGATCATTCTTCCCATACACAAATCATCTTGCACCAAGTTTGACGAATTTGCCAAAGGTGTGCAGTGACTGACGACCTTTACCTGTGCTAGCAGTTGCAAAGTTTCTCAATGACAATGATATCAAATGAATTCAAATGATTCAAGTGACAAATGACATCAAATGAAATTGATAGCATGTGACAATGCATGACTTAAGTCATGTCACTCAGGCATGACACGGGCCTGGGATCCCTGCGGCCAACTCCTGAGTCTGTGGGTGCCGTTGGTTTTATCAGAACGAGGCTGCCTTTCGCAGAATGACCCGAGTGCACTTAAAATTCATCAAAATATTTAGTGTGTATATATATAGTATATACATATACTATCATATATTCACTTATCAGATATTTTATGTTTACTAATTTTTGTCTATTCAGGAATACTCAGTCTTCGCTCCATTTGGAAAGGCACCGTTCACTTCTTTGCTGCACAAGGCGCTTTGTTTCTCTACAAAGTCCCCCAGCAGGATCATGAGGAACTACAAAGCAGAACAACTGATCCCTCACAATGCAAAACACATGGTTTTTCTTGGCTGTCCGTGATGTCGGACGCCTTCCTTTGCATTTTTTCACATCTGCATACTTCTTTGCAAGCACGTTTTTCATCTTCTCATCTTCATCTTCATCTTCATCTTCATCTTCTTTCCTTTTTTCTTGTTTTGTCCTTTGCAAATCCCTGGGAATTGCAACTCTTAGGCCTGCGAGTGCTGGCGCTGACTCCGTCGGAGTTCCGCTTGGATTTATATGAGCAGTCCTCAGAACGTGGCGCCATCCCTTTGGACTTTCTGACATCATTGATCTTCAACTCTTCAGATGTTCATTGTCAATTTGGTGATGAGATTTTCACATTTTACTCATCACTGTATGCTTTCTATCTATGCCTGCTTGTCGATGAAAAGACGTGTACAGCCCAAGGTTTGAGGCTGCCTTTATTTTGCAAGTGTTGCTGTGCTATTTTGTCTTTTGGGTGACGCTAGCTGCAGCTGCTAGGTATTGCTAGGTCCTTTGGCACAACGGAACATATCGATGAAGTGTGATGAAGTCAATGCTGGAATGGAGGACTAATTGGTTAGAATATGTTAAAATCGCCCAGCTTTGGGGTTCAAGAGATAGGACTGAAAGGACTCTATGGTCCTTTCAGAGTCCTTTCTTTCAGAAACACAGTTTGTGCACCACAAATCGAGTTCTGTAGGTGTTCAGTTGTATTTTGAGAATGCAAAAGCAGTTACTTTCTGCGTGCTGCTAGCGCCTTCTGCAAGAAAACCTTCGCAAATTTCCAGCTTTGTCCAAACCACCCTCTGGGCGAAGCCTGTGAGTCAATGAACGATGAAAGGAATTGGCAGATCTGAGGCCATACGATCGCTGCTGGAGATGATGCTCGTGTTTTGGCAAGTGGCGAGGCAGGCGCTTGTTTTGAATAAATGGTTGTGCCACGTTGCGCAATAAGTTCTTCAGGCCTGCGGAAATGATCTTGATGAAAATCCAGTAAGAAATTGATTGAATTTGCAAAAGAATACTTCCGTTCGATGTTTCTTCTTTTGAATCCTGATGATACCTCTGTGTTTTTTCTTGAAGGTCCTTCAAATAGAGTTGGAACATCCGCTGCTCCGCAATACTGAGTATGCAGGGAAATCTCAGTTTGATGAAGCCGTGAAAATTGCATTGACTCGGGCGGATGCAATAAGATCTGCTTCGACCTGCTTCTAGCACTTGAGATGCAAATCTTTCTCCTGGCCATGGGGCATCATGTTGCAACAGATCTTTCAACATGCTTCAAGATGTTTTGAAGGCGTTTTAAGCAGTCTTCGCTGTCTTCGCGCTGTGAGACTCTGCGTCGGCTCAACTATCCTGAGGTCGTCGTCCTGCCACCACGAGTGGTGAAAGCCGCCATGGGTAGTTTGATACCTAGGAACTGCTATGAATGAAATCACTTGATATCCAGCGAATCACTAATATAATATATATATATATAATATTGAATAATCACCGAAAGAGTGAGGACATGTGAAGACTAAGCAGATCTAAGCAGATCTAAGCAGTCAGAATACAAGACCGTTGACGCACTGAGGCACCAAATTTCCTGGGGCGCTTTGGGAGGCACCCAAGTTGCGTTCAGAGAAACATGATGAAACATGAACCGCTTCAATCTTCCTCAATCAATACTGAAAAAGATGCAAAAAATAAATCTGAGGTGAAAAGTTGGGGGTGCAATGTGATGAACTGACTCTGTGGAATGACTAAATACTGTGGAATGATGCGGTAAGACACGGTATGACTGCGACATTGACGTCCGGACTTGGCAAACCATGGAGAACCCTGGAACTCGCGAGTTTCGCGGTACCAACTGCGCACACCATCCCATAGCAGCAAACTGCTGCCTTTGTTTCCAAATTCAGAAGCCAGATGAAGCCAGTAGTTTCCTGTGTGTTTTTAGTTTCAGGATAAAATCATAGAATGTCAATAGATTTCTCAGAAAATGTCACAATCTGCTCAAAAATCCTCAAGACCTTGGCTGTTTTAATTAGGTTGCACAATGAACTGTACCTCGGATTGTAAAGACTTGCCTTGACCAACAAACCGCCTTGCCAACTGTTGCGGAATCTAAGCTGAAAACTCCTATCCGAAAGCAATCGCATCTAGCTGTCGCACTAAAGCACAAGGAGCAGAAAGGTATGTCTCCCTCAGAGATTCTATAAGATCCACTTTATAAATGTAAGCAGGAGCAGGAAAAAGGAATCCGGCTTCACGAGCTTGCGCAGAACCTGATCCTCTCCGGTTCCTCCTTCGTGCTCTTGAATCTGTTCCCACCGTGCGGCTTCCGGTAACAGCGGCTTACAGTAAAAGGGTGACGCATTGTTTTTTTCATTTGCTGTGGCTTGAAACAGCTCTTGGTCGTAGAAATTTACAATATGTACTCGTCAAAGATGATACTTTCCTTCTTGAATTTGCTTAGAATATCAAACGTATCAACATGCTTGATAGAATCGTTGGCGAAAAACAGGTTGGGTAAATACTGTAATCGCCCACAAGTTCTTGTAACCTTTTTGATTAGGGTTTTTCTGGAAACTATAAAGAGGCGTAAAGCCCTTCAAAGAACCACAATAGCAGGATGGTTTATGCAAGAGAGCGTTTTCACTGTTTGTTTGATTTTGCTTCTTCTGAAATAAAGATAAAACGGGATGACTTCAAGGAATTCTTTTTCACTTTTGTCTTGCACTTGGACAGGGCTGGCCCAACGAAGAAGGTCAAGGAAACAAGGAGACCTTGGCGAGACCTGGGGAGACCTGGATTGCTGGGCAGAGCTTTTTGTGTGAGCACTCAAAACTTTCACTTAAGATTTACATCCGTGCAGGAGTATGTGTTCACAACTGGGATCCCTCGTGCATCCAATGCAAGGCCCGTTCCGAAACCCAAAGCTCGAATTTGCAAAACTACAAAACAACACAGAGAGACTCCTCACAGACACAGATATGATGCATTTCGAATTAGTTCGATTTCATACTATTTCACAAAAGTTCACAGTTTTTGGGTGAGGCTTTCCGTTGCGGTGAGTATGAAACTCAGCTTCTCAAAGGATTCTGAACTCAGCATGCGTCCTTTCGCCAAGGCTGCGGCTCTGAGAAAGAATGTGATCGCCAGTCACTTTCTCAGACTCTTTCAACATTTTCAAATACTCGTGGGGGCAAACAGCTCTTTCAGAGTCGTTGCCGTCGTTACCTTCTGTGGGAGACTGAAAAATGGGGATCCCGAAAAGATGCAAACACATGTGCAGAATCTTTCAGTTTTGTAGGATTGTTGCACATCTTAGCATTAGTTGTTGTGGATGAGAACTCTGCTATTTTGCTGCCCTGCATCTGTCATCGTTGGTGTGTTCGTTTTGGGTAGGAGGGAGAGGGGTGAGGGAATGCTTGTCCACTTAATTAGAAATGTCATGAAATGTTTGCATTCAGCACTGCAGATGGAGGGCTATGATGTTTCACATGCATTCATGCAACATGCACGTGCACTCAGTGCAAACACGCCGGACGCTACTAGGCTTGAAACAAAAGGAACTGGCAAAACCTTTACTTCAATGACGTCCTTGGCACACTGAGCTGAAAAGCTGGCCAAGTGCAATAGGTCATTATATATGAGCATCCGACAAAATTATCGTCAATTAGTTTTATCATCGTGCAATCATTGGTTTCAGAGAAGTATATAGTCAAAACCCCCAAAAGCGAGTAGGTCCGACTGAAAAGCGAGTCCCTGCCATCCCTGATCTTTTCGTAAGGCCAAATTCTGCAAATTCAAGTGTGTCCCAAAGCGAGTCCAAAGCGAGTCCAGTTTCATCAATTCCAGGGCTCAGGCCACCAGGTCCCCTTTTCCTGTCCATGCTATTTACAAGTGAGCTTGTTGATGCTGCCATGACGGCCCAAAGCCTTTGCTGAATGCCTTGGTCAAAGGAAAATAGAGTTTGCTGTTTGTTCAATGTCTATTCTTAATTAGTTAACGATGAATGAAAGAAATAAATAAGATCCAAAGCATGAATCATGCTGAAACGCGGAAACCCGCAAAAGCGAGTAGGTCCGACTGAAAAGCGAGTCCGGACCAAATGATGGTTACCCAAACAAATAATTTCGTCCGCCACTCATATGGCTTAGCGCAGCTATCGTTGGAATGACGAGAAAGAATGCTCAAGACCAAACCCCCAACTCAATTTGGGTGTCACATTTTTTCGCCGTCAACACTATGTCAAAGGTCACGGCTTGCAAAGTTAAATTTGTTTGAAACGAGTTCACAGAGACCACGTCTCAAATTCTGAAACCGAGTCGCAGGACAACCAGAACTTGAGTTCTGAGAGCCATTCTATGATTTTTTAGGAAAGATAGAAAAAAGCGGAGGAGAGCAGAGGAAAGCAGATGAAAGCCAGCAAACCTCAAACAATCTCGAACAGTAGAGTACATTCGCACATAAATGTACATAATGCAATGGCATGCAATGGCAGCTCGTGTCATGGTGACCAGTCAGTTGGCTCATGCTCGTCAATCGGCTTACACTTTCCCATCGTTGTTTGGTGACCGAAGAAAAGCGGCAAACTTTTCCCAAGTTTGAAGCCCTGTTAGCGCACTGTGCATACCCATGCGCAAGGGGGTCCAGGCGGAGTGCCAAATCCTCTTGTTTTGTCCTTTGCAGTTTCTGCAACGCTCCGCAACCTATGCGTTTCGAAAACAACACACACTTGAAAGACAGAGGCGTCACATGCAGCCAGTTTTGATAAAGGCATCGGTCAGGTGTCAACTTGGACACAGAAGCCAAATTAGCACGGGAAGATGACGGAAGATGATGGCGAGAACGATAGATGACAGGTATCCCTTAATTTGTGGTTCGGCAAGGGTGGTTCAAAGGCTTGTTTGCCTTGCCTCTGAACTTCCACTTCAGCAAAGTGACATCTGGAACAGTGAAAACAGCAAATGGAACCAAATGCGAAACCAACGGTGGTCACCTCGCGAAGGCACGTGCAAGCTGCGTTTAGATTGCAAAGCACCAGAAAGAGTGAAGGTCTTCGGTGATGCCTTCACTCGATCCCCTGGCATCCCCTGCTAGTGCAAAATGATCGAAGACAAATCCCTGGCATCCCCTGCTAGTGCAAAATGATGGAAAACAAAGAGTCCAGATGAGTAAAGAAAGAGAACGAGAAGAGAGAAAGAGGAATGTAAAGGAAAGGAAAGGAGACCCGTTAGGAACAGGGGGTGCTCTCACACACACAAGACGACTCACCCATCTCACCCGCCACGTCGAACAAAACAAGTCAACAGACGAGTTAAGAATTGATTATGTAATTGTCGAGATATAGAAGTAGAATTGAATGACTTGTTGATCGGTGTGGTTGAGATTTCTCCCCAGTCCTGAATGGGGTTTTGGTTCATGGAATCCTTGTCAAGGTTCAAAGTATAATCAGCTGATATCAGCTGCATGGGAAGCATCCCAGCTGCGAAGGTTTCAACGTGTATCTCTCTACGTCTTTATTTACTTGATTCTTGCGGCATGTTGCAGCACTTATGGAGTTTGCTTGTGATGAGGAGAGCTTTGGTGAGCGAACATGGGATGGAGGAGATCAGCCTTTTGAACATTTGGAACAGCTGCGGGCAAAGTTCAAGAAAGACATGGCCAAAGACCATCAAAGACCAAAGTTTCCCAAAGTCATCAAAGTAGAGTGATGTCATCGACATCGGGTTCTGAGCAGGACCTTGCGAGCCGTGCTTTGTGCTTTGCAGCTTGGTTTCGATGTTTTCGTGATCCAATCTCACAGGCCGCCATCGCGAAGCTCAGCAAAGATGCCCGTGAGAGAAAACTCAAATAGTGCATTAATCAATATTGATTCCGATGTTGATCAGATACTGAAAGTCTCTCCAACACGATCGTAGATTCAGTACTCAGTAGATTCAATTTGAAGGTATTAGCAGGACAGGGTAGGATTTCGATAGATTCAGTATGTTCAACATCTTTCACTTCTCCTGTTCAGAAGCACTGCGAAACTCCAGCGCCAGATATGTAAGGACCTTATCAGCCGTATAATTTGCAGAGCCTCAGTTTGACCCCTGTATCACTGAAATTGTGCTCCCAAGGCGGTGGTGTGATGTGAACGGCCAGTGGGTCCTGGGCCAAACTTTGAAAGCCATCCATAGCCATCCTGTTTAGTTTACATATCTAAGTTCAAACAGAGCAATCAAATATCATCAAATATCTAATTCTATTCGTTCTGATTTGTTGCCGTTCAAACAGCGTTGTAAACTCCAAGGCGACCTCATGGGCTCCTACTCACAAGGAGGAGGAGGAGGCCTCTCAAGCCTGTTGGAAACGCAGAACTATGTGAACTACGATTCGAACGATGAACATCAATGAAAGCTATTGATTCATTTAGGAGTTCTCAAGATGTTTTGCCAACTACTGACAGAAACTTGACATATGCGTGTGTCATCATATGTCTTTGAAGCAAAGCGTAGCAAGGTACAAAGTCTGGTGACGAGGCAGTGATTCGTCTATTGTTGCCATGCAGGAACAGCTCAGCGGAATTCCTGGTCAAGCAGTTTCCGAGGCATGGCATTCCATTCTGCATTCTCACGAAAACATTGCAGCGGCCTAGGATTTTAGCTGAGGGCTTCCAGGGCTTGGTTGCGAATTGCGTGGTTTTCACTGTTCCCATTGCCATCCAGCTAAGCAGATCCCGTCACAACTGAAACCAGCGGCATCGGGATATGACATGAACAAGGGCTATGGGAAGCGGGAGAATGAAGCAAATTGAACCAACCAAGAGTCGCAAGAGTGTCCAAAAGGCTGCAATTGGAGATGCCGACATTTGGGAAGGCACCCATCCTAGAGGTGCACGTACGCCTCTGCTGGGCCCACTTCATCCCACAAAATTGGGCCACAAGAGCACAACTTAAACCCATGTTGGGTTTGAATTGGCTCCATTTCATCTATTTAAATATATTTAAATGTCGCGAAGAAATCTAAGAAGTTCACTAGTTCTCATTCACTCCCTATCCACTGGAAATCCTTTTCAGGTTTGTTTTGAAGATCATTTTGGCACAGTTAGCAACGGTCAAGAAGGGCACCTTTTTGAAATGATTCATTTTCGCCAACGATTCCAACTCAACAACCTCTGCAAAACAGCTTGGAAGTCTCCAAGACCCCGATTCCTCTGAACCACACCTTGATGCTGCGCTAACATTCCAGACATTTTCAGACCTCAAAATCTTCAGCAGAAAACTCAGTCACCTTCCACCCTCCAGAAGCTTTGAAGCCGATCAACCCAACCAGCTGGGCCAAAAGGTTGAACCTGCAGTCTCAGAGACTCACCCCGCTGGAACCCGAACCTCGCCGGAACCCTTAAGCATTTCCAACTCACACCCAAACCCTTGGGACTTTACCTGCACCTTGGCACAGGAAGACTTCGAACCGAACCATTCTGAACCCATCCAAAGTATTCAAAACTTTCGACGTCTATATCATTCTGATTCATTCTGTATCTATAATTATCTACAAAAGTGTCTTGGAGATATGATATGGAAAAGGTCAAGATGACACCACCAACCGAGAGTACTTCACACTTGCTGACAACTCTTGCAATCAATCGGATTGTCATGCCGCGGATGGCATTGCAGGTGCAGTCAATCAGCTTACCATCATGGGTCAAAGCCTCGATGTGCTTAGCGGTACGAAAGTGGACACGTGACATGTGCGAAAGATTGGGTAAGAGTTACTCAGCTGAGTAGTGCCAAAGGATACTTCCATGCCATTGACAAAGTGGTAACACCTCCAGTATGTATGAATCCAGGCGTACATTAGCTCAAGCACGTGACATCAGCACAGTGACAGAGGAATGCAGAATGCAGCAGTTTATTGAAAAATCAAAAGGGTGTTTACTGAGATACCAAAAGGCACTGTACTTGCACCGACAAACCTAAGCATTCATGGTAGTAAAACATAGGCCACTGTCGAATATTAGGGTATGTTGTTTCATTGTTTTTCCATTGCACTCGAGCACATGTTGCTACAAGCTTGTCTCTATATGTTTCTTTGTTTTTTCGCAAACATGTCTCTGTACACTGTGAAATCATGTAAGATCATGTAAGCACATGTATCAAGTGATAGTCCTTGCAGCCAAATTGACAGCCCGCAGCCAGAGCTAGCAAGGCAGGAAGGTAGATATGCAAATATAAGACTACAAAGAGACAAAGGGAGAAAGACTGAGACTCAGAAAAGCGATGTAGACACACACACACACTTAGAACTTAGAATTATCACTTAGATTAGAACTTATTCTTCACGGAGCCAGTCGGGATACATCAAGGACCCCAAGATGAATAAACAAGCATTAGCGCTACACATTAGCTTCATGATTAATGATGTTTGATGAAGATCCACATCTATAAATATTCATTCACTGTAGAAAGCAACCTCTCCGAAATGTCACATACTGCAACTGAAGGGCGGCAGAGTTCAGAAATGGAAACCACGCATCACATGCTATCCGCAAGCAGATTCTTGGGTTGAGGTGATCCGGTTCTCGAGATGTTGGTATAACAGGATAAACGCCTTTCATCTATTCAAATGTGCCAAGCACCCTGCTTCACAGATCCTACAAGCAGATATACGAAATACTTACGTCATTTTACATCACTGTTGTTGCCGTGTTGACTTCGGTACTAAAGTTCGCAGAGGAAACTTCATGTCACTGACTGTTTTGCAAGTGAATTTGCGAACCAAATCAGAATAGGCAACAATCTAACGGGGCAAGAACATGCAAGAAATTAATTTGATTAAACTAAGGCTGAGAACTAGTTTTGGGACCTTCTGGAAGTGATGCAGCATGACATGGCATCATAGAAGTTCCATGATGTTCCATCGTTTTTTGACATCGCGTTGCATAGGTTTGTTTTGCTTTGGGACACGAACAGCCTTCATAATGAATTGTCAGCATCATCATCATCATCATCATCATCATCATCATCATCATCACCACTACAACTAGTTTTGCCCTTTTCATGTCGTTATATTTCTTCGTGGTACTTCTTATCATTGTCATCATGTGCATATTAAATGATTATGCATCAATTGTCTCATCGTCAGCCTCGTTGGATTGTCAATCTGAAGGTTGTCATCCGGAAACACACAAACTCTTTCGTCACGTCCGTCGTGGGAGCTTTCATCCCCGACCCCGACAAGGTTTTTCGAAGTTTGGCTTTGCTATGCTGGCTTCGGTGTGAAAATGCATGAAATGAAAGCCAATGAAAAGCCTTGTTCTCCTTTGTTTCTGATTGTTTCTTATTGCATGTGGAGCCCAGGTTTACATTTTGGCTTTGGCTTCGTGGGTGCAAGGGACTTTTGCAGCTTTGCGCGCTGCTTGGTGGGTTTGTGCCTCAAACCTGTGCAACACCTTTGCTTCAATTTCAGCTGAATCATGCGTTTATTACATATTCAGAAATCTATTCTTGTTCCCCTGGCTTTGGGTTGAAGTTTTCAGATGTGGCCGTGACAGACAAATGAAAATAAATTGAAGTACCATGTGGTCAGTTGGTGTTCATGACATGTAGTAAGGAACAACGAACACTTCACGGCCCATGAGGTTAGCGATTGTTACACGCAGAGCCGTGATTTCGATCCCTACGTTGCACAGGCCAGAGGGGAGAGCGTTGCTGGTTCCACAGATGCACAGATTACAGATCATTTAAATTCGTTTAACACACTCTGTGAGTTCCCAGGAAAGTCCCAAACGCAGATCACAAACGATCACTATGATCACTTTTGCCAGGGAAGCCGAATCTTACCACTCAAAGCTTGCGCTGTTGCAATGGTCCGGAGCTCGACTCTCTCGCATTTCCCTTACATGTCCACGATTCGCGTCACAGACATTGTCAATCCACCTATATAAATCATATATGAACATATATAATATTGTGCAAGGCCGGTCTAGATTTAATGAGTTAGTGTGCATTCAATTGGATTTGCTTCAGGCAGTTCCATTGATTACAGGGCTTTTGGGCAAGCTTCTCAGTTTATGCAGTGTCACACAGTCATTGAATTGTGTAAAGTGTCACCGCCTTCAACCGAGCGTGGCTGACTTTGCAAAATCTTCTCAGGTGCATTGATGGCTGCTCCCCTTTTCCGGATCACAGTTTGTAACCTATGCCTGAACTTTGTGCAATTTGGTGCAAGTGATGCAGTGGACCGACGCAAAGCAAGAGAACAAGGTCCGCAATTTGTGGCGGAATGGAGCTGGTAGTTCGAATGCCTTGTTCCCAGATTTCCTAGTGACTGAGCTTTGGGAGAAAGTTGCGACTCAAAGCTGTTCTTGTGGACATGCAACAAGCACAGTGCGAAAGCAAACAAGGGATGCAATAATGGAGGGGTCATGGCACAGGGCATAGTCCACTGTACCCTTAGCATGACATGTCAATCTGGTTAAGAAATGATTTGCAGATTTCAATTAGATCAAATTCTCCTCAGTCAATACAATATGACGTAGAACCCAAAAAATGACGGTTCGCAACCAAAGGTAGGGACGCTCTACGCATTTGTAGAACCAACAAGTTGCATTCAGATATCAAAGCTGTGCAATGCATTGTGCAGCAAGTGCAAGCGCCGAATTCCCTGATCTACGCATCAACGTCAACTGGAAAACAAACTGAGAAAAAGTCCTAGCTGTGTGCAACAGCATCACACAGGAGGTTACACCAACACAAACACATCAAACACTCCTATACACATCGCCAGACGTGCTGCTCTGTCTCTTCTATCTCTATCTCTTGTATACAGTACCTTTTGCTGCCTTCTTATTGCCTGTCTCAAGGGTTCCTGGGGGCAGGGGTCTTTGAACCTCGTTCGGACGTCGTTTTGACCTCGTTTCAAGCCTCGTTCGAAACCTCCCCGGGCCCCAGCTAAACCCAGAATTGCAGAAAAGTGCAGGTACATTATGACAAAATGCTCATGGTTTCAAGCACTTTTCTTGAATGTAGTACCTAATTTACATCGAGAAGTCTGGGTTAAGGATAGACTACGCTTGTTTGTTCAGAGCGTACTGGAATCTAGCACTTACATGGAGAAGAAAAGGTTCAGAGCAAACTATAGATGTTCTTTTACTGATGTTTGCAGACATCATGCTTGTTTTCTGGCGTGCACATGATGGAGTAACTCTTTGCAAGGTCTTTGCCAAGACAGGGGTCATGGCGCGGGTTCAGATGGGGAAGTGCATTAAAACGAAATTCTTTCATATTTTTGCCATGACTTTGACATTTGAGTGTACAAGCCAAGGCCCAAAGTAACGTGACACAACCATACACAACCACATTATATATATTTCTGAGAACTGCTGCAAGATGCAACGCATTGAATGCCGTTCCCCATTGATCCAGGTTGCAAATTCGCCCATGCTTTGACATGATGCTTACTTTGATTTTTACCGGATGTGTGTTTTTTAGCGGATGTTCTTGCTTTTCAGTGGCGGCATGTTGTGGCAGAGATTGGCTGGTTGACTGGAAAGTGCAAGAAACATGCAAAACTAAAGTGCGCGGAACAAGTGGTGTATATTGATAGAAGGGAACAGACTGAATTAATTCAGGAGTTAATGTGTTTAGGATTGACTTAGGGGTCAATTCTTCAGCTTTGGCCCCCTATTCAACTTGGCGTTTGAAAAGAAGTCAATATAGATTCTAGATCTGATTCAATCACCTAGATGGATCTAGATGGTTGATGAAAGCAAAGAATTGGATATGTATTTGATGATTCCACTTGCAAATGTTCAACACACTGCTCGCTGAAAAGAATAAACTCTTGACTCAATTCTTTTTACCGAGCGCTTTGTGCTTGATTTTTTTGTGACATTTTCTTGCCAAAAGGGAAAAAAGAAGGAGATGGGAGACCATTGAGTACCAGTAGCGAAGGAGTCGAATCCGCCTAATTTTTCTTTACTCTTCCTTTGCGGGCCATTTTCGCTTGGCACTGAAAAAGAAGGAGGTCTGGAGATATGAAATTCCATTTTGCCCAGTGTTTGGATGTGCTTTGTCTTTGGAAATTGGACCAAGACTGTCTTTCTCTGTGATTGTCGTGGCGGATGCATTCCAAATGTTATCATTCTGTCGTTTGATATTAATGTCTACTGAGGGGTTCACCATTCCCAGGCTGCAAAGACATGATCATCAGGGGATGGAAACCTAGTGACCCCTTCTCAGAATGGAATGGAAACCCGGCAAGAGTAACACTTCTCATCAAGAAACCCCAGCGACACTTCTTTCCGACAAGCACCCCAAGACCATTCCCGAAAAAGAAGCAATAGACCTCAAAAGAATTGACTCCAGATTAACAAATCCTTTATTGGGCAGGAGAAACAATGAAATTTAGCAGAGAAGCATGAATGGTGCCGGAAAAGAGTGAAATCCAGTTTTTTTCAGATTCCTTCTAGGTGTTGGTGATTAAAAGAATTGAATCTAGAGTTAGTTCTTCATAGTCACACGTGGATTGGTACCCAATCAGAAAAAATTAACTGTGGAGTGAATTCGAATTAATTATGTTCACTGCGTTTCTTGATGGAAATTGCTGGTCTGAGGCTTTTGCAGATGTGGGCCGCTTGCACCATCAACTTGCAACAGCCTTCACTGTTGCCTTTGCTGCGAGCGAGGTGTGAATTCTTTTGCGCCAGGGTCCCTTGAAGTTGGTACGTCAAAATGAAACCTATTTGAAAATGAAAAAAAATGATTTCCAATGTTGTTCATTTACTTCCAGTATTTCTTACATCATATGCTTTGTGATGTCAAATCGTTCCTGCACTCATAAGAGCATCATTTCATCTCAGCAAAATCAGATTTCTGGGCAACACTATCTCATTTGCACTGATTTGAACTGAATGATGCCCTGTTTAGAGTTTGCACCTTTGGTCATGGTAATTATGTGTAATTTGATGTAATTTGTACTTTGTCATACTTTGTCCATATAGATTGTGTAGTTCATAAGAGTTCATTGGTTGCTGCTCGCGAGGCCTTCACTGCCGTGTTCGCCTATTGTCTCATTGCACATTTCAAGAACTGGAGCACTGACAAGGCACCAAGCTGCATCAAGCTGCCAAGCTGCTCCAAGTTGATGTTCCAGTTCTATGATTTCTATGTTTGTCGTCAGAATGAGTCTGATTTGTTTATTTAAGTTTGATGATGTTTGTCATAATTTGTTCTGTCTTTGTTTTCTGCTCTGTGCTTTCTAAGTGCCAGGGCCAACGGGTTGCAATCAGCGCGCTTTGCTGTGCAGTGGCAAGCGCTGCTGGTGCTGCTTCTGGCTGGGCCGGAAGTCAAAGAATCGAGCGTATCATCTAAGTCAGAGGAGTTTTCTTTTGGCAAAACTCGAACATACAATAGAAACATATAGAAACATAACTTAGTATTTCTTTCAACCTTTCTTGACATCTTTTTGCGGTGCAATATACGCAACGCGGTCTTTCCCGTCCTGTCACGTGTGATGTTTGTTCCCTATGGAGATGGTGATGCTGGAGACCCCATCATGGTGCTGGGAACAGGATTGCCTGCAAACGCATTCCGACATGCATTCACCAAGTATCGAACATTGGTCGAATCCGTGTTGCGCGTGCGCGTTTCACAGGAAAAGGGCAAAGGGGCACACTCCGAAGTGTTGATTTCAGAGCAGCAGCAGCAGCAGCAGCAGCAGCAGCAGCAGCCGCATAGATTCTTGAGCACTGAAGGAATGGAAGGGGGAACACGTTTGTGTAAGAGGTACATCAAGCAACGCCTCACAGGCAGAATTGCAACGGATTCTTTTTCCCCGTTGCGTTCCTGAGAAATTGGAAAGGGAGACTTTCCTTGCGCAACCCGACCCGGATCGCTACTGATAATGGTGTTCTGTGCTTGGCTTCGTGTCTTCTTTTGCAGACAGGGATTGCTATTCTGGTGCCTTAAGTGCAACTTGGTGTGGTTCCAGTCTCGAGCCTGCTGTTCTCTACTTGCCTTGCACTTTTCTTTGGCTTGTTTTCTCCTCACACCAGTACCAATGCTAGCATAATCATGATATATCGATCCAACTTTATAAATCCCACTGGAACAGTCTAACAGCTTTCGGAACTGCAAAGTTTTTCTCTTTCGATGTAGTGTGAGATAGTGAACTAGCAGTTGAGGTTGGAGCCTCTGATTTCCGTCAAATGACAGATCCGCTTGAGCCTCAAGATGCCTCAAGTCAGTTTGGCAAATTTGTCGACACACAACAGCTTGTCATGCTTGTCCATGGATTCTGCCTAGGTCAGCTGGACTTGCATGGGACTTGCTCGTACTTTTGGCAAGTACTGGATTTTCGCAACTTTTGTCAGTTGTGTGCACAACTCAGCAATGCGGATGCCCCGGGACCAGCAGCATCATGGAGTGGAGCACTTGCTGCCAGTAAGTTGACAAGGTTGTGTGCTCTACAAGTGGAATTGTGTATCAATCTCTTAGCCGTTTTAGCCCATCCATCTCAAGCCAAGTTGAAAGTATGTAGTCTAAATCAGTCTATCTCGATCTATCTACCATCCTGAGTCTTTTTTCATTTAGACACTTAGATACAATTAGACCACGATGCCATTTCGGACTCAGGTTCGTGCCGGTTTCGATCTTCCTGTTGCTTTGGGATACACCAGGCCTAGGCTAGGCGCTCATGGTGAATGTGAGCTGGGCTAGATCATTGTCTTGAAATTTAGTGGTTCTGCAAATTTATGTGACAAGTGACAAGTGAAAGAGATGATGGTTCATGATATCCAGCTTTCAGATAGATTGGGATACTCGCATTATTTGCACACATATATGCATATATTATGATAGGTACATCAAATCTAAGTGTGTGGTCCGGCATTCCAGCCCTCAAAACCCTTGGGGATAGGGCAGGCACTCCCCCTGCCCTACCTGTGGATGTGTGTGCGCGGTTGTGGAGTGGGAGGATGCAAGGTGGTGATGAGAGGGGTGTGTGCGTAGTAGACAGGTATGATATATCCAGGATGGTTGCATGCAGGTAATATATTCGCAAAGAAGGCAAGGGCTACAGGCAGTGTATAGGTGGTGTAAGTAGCAGTGTGCGGCTGGTGCAAAGTCAATGGTAGAGGCAGGTGCTATAGAGGTTGCACAGACCCAAGGTAGCATGATTGCATACTATTGTGGGCTCAAAAATCGGCGATATTCCGCCCACACACCTCTTGCAGGATTCGGGATTTTGAGGCTTTTGGTGTTTGGGTTGAAGGTTGCAGAAGCAAAGAGATGATACGTTAGGGTTTAAGGATGATGAAAATTAGTGCTGATCAAGACATATATGAAAATGGCGCAGACGGATCTAAGATGAATGAAAATGATGATTGATGAACTCATTGATGCTCATCGTTGAAGCTTCAACGCACAGGTCCTCAAGCGCAAGGGCGCAGCTAGTGACTGCTAGTGTTAAGGTGGAAAGGCAAGGCATGGCAAGGCATTGCAAGGCATGGCAAGGCATGGCAAGGCATGAAGGCACACAGGAAGATTCAATCGTAAGTGCCTGGCGGCGGTGCCGGACCATGGAGGGAGGCCCGGTCCCTGAAAGGGTGAGGACGGAGTACCGGACCAATCAAATGTTGTGAAATTTTGTGAAATTTTGTGAAGATGTGTGAGTTGTGAACAGATTTTACAATATGTGCATTTGCAGGCTTGCATCATTTGAATATACTTGAATTATGTGCATTTTGTGTATTTTGTTTTTTGGATTTAGCAGCTGATGTTTGACTTCGGAGACACGTTAACCTTTTTGGACAGCGACGCCCCGCCAAAATTCAGCTGCACAAAGGAGACATTTTGAAGTACGGCATGAAATTTCAGCACTTTCAGTGGCCTTGCTCTCAGAACGAAAGGATACGAAGAGAGTGTTTGAGGTCGTTGTCTTCGGGGTTACGTCAAGCTGCATGGACTGTACGAGTTTCTACAAAAACCTAGGAGCGAATGGTGGCATCAACGTGGAGCAGGTTCAGGTCTGGCAAGTCTTCAGCTGCACTGCATCGCAAGTGCTCAAGTGAAATGACTTGAGCTTGATGGCATTTTTTTGCACTACATATATCACATACATACATACATTAGATATACATATATAGAACATATGTATATACATGAATGTATGGGAATCTGGAACTAGCAGTTTCATGCCTTGTGTTCACGTTTCCGCAAGTGCAAAGACCATTGTGCCAGGTCAGTGGTCTCAATTGGTTTTGCTCATAGCCGACATTGAAATCGACGAAGGACCGGTCACCGGGTCCAGACTCCTTCGGTCCAGAAGTCCAGATCTTCAGGTGTTGACTCATCCAGAGACTTAGAGCATCTCTGGATGTCAAAGATCATCAAACATCAGTTGCTCAAAGACTCAAAGATGTTTGGTGTTTGGAAGTGTTTGGACTCATGGTGCTGGTCCAAGAATGCGAAGCGCCTTCATGCGTATCTTGATCTAGTTACTTACCACTCGGCCCCAAAGGTGAGTTTGTCCTGAGTTTATTTGGAAGGCGTTGATGATACAACTTTTTTCCAATTTCACCTTCTGATGCAATCCCTTAAGGGATTAGTTTGACTCATTTTGGTGGAAACAGGCCGAGTGCACCCGCATATGCATGCACTAAGCACAACGAAGCAAGGTTGGACAAAATTCATGTCAGTACATGCACACAAGCATGATATTGCATGATATTGCATGAAAGGGCCTGACATGTTGAAGTCCAGTTCTATAACCCTGCGGTTTACTCTTGCTCTTCCTTTCATTGCCACCTTCGTTCCGACCAACACGTAGAATTTGCAATTTGCAAGCTCTTTGCATCAATAAGTAGCTGACTGTAAGTTTTATATTGTATATAGGATTATAATAGTTTAATAATGTAAGAATGTACGTATATATATATATATAGATAGATAAATATATAACCATATGAATTGCTGGCTTCTACCCTGGCCTCCTCTGAGACAAGTCAAAGACACAGATCAAGCGCTGCCAACACCTGGTCATACCTCTGCAAATTGCTTGAAACTGCTTTTTGGTCACCACTCAACATACAGGTGCACTTTTTTTACACTTGTATAGAGTAACGCCTTCATAGTCCGCTTTCAAAGGGATTTTGATGATTGATGTTGAAGATTGATGTTTGGATATGTTTGGTATTGACAGTTCGAGTAGTCTCGATTTCTTTATGTCCGTTTCCAGGCTTCGTGCCACAGATGTTGAACATGGGCATGGACGATGGACACCTTTTCCTCAAGTTCTATTGCCGCGCACTTGAGCTGTGAGAGAAAGTAGAAGTGGCAGCTTCAAGGGAGAAGAAGGATGAAGTACTGGGAAACTATTGCGGAACTATTCGGGAAGTATGATGCGAAGTGAGTCTGAAGTGAGTCCGCAGTAAGTCTGAAGTGAGTTTGGAGATTTTTGGAGTGAGTCTGAAGTGAGTCTCAAGTGAGTCTGAAGTGAGTCTGAAGTGAGTCCGCAGTGAGTCTGAAGTGAGTCTGAAGTGAGTCTGAAGTGTCCGAAGTGAGTCTGAAGTAAGTCTGAAGTAAGGCTGAAGTGAGTCTGAAGTGAGTCTGAAGTAAGTCGGAAGTGAGTCTTAAGTGAGACTGAAGTGAGTCCGAAGTGAGTCCGCAGTAAGTCTGAAGTGAGTTTGAAGTGAGTCTGAAGTGGGTTTGAAGTGAGTCTGAAGTGAGTCTGAAGTGAGTCGGAAGTGAGTGTGAAGTAAGTCTGAAGTGAGTCGGAAGTGAGTCTGAAGTGAGTCTGAAGTGAGTCTGAAGTGAGTCCGAAGTGAGTCTGAAGTGAGTCTGAAGTGAGACTGGAGTCAGTGACTGGAGTGGGTCCTGAAGTGAGTCTGCAATGAGTCCGAAGTCAGTCTGAAGTGAGTCCGACGTGAGTCCGAAGTGAGTGATAGAATGAAGACCAAGACTCCTTGAAACATGTTTCAGTGAGATTTTGCCAGTAGATGGTGCAATGCATCGCAATAGAAGTGCAACACCATACATCATAACCCGGTGCATCAAAGGTTCTGATACACCTCACGATGTTGCGCTTACACGAAGTCATGCAGTTCGTTGGCAAGGCCGGGTAGTAAAATCAAGTACAGCAGGCGATAAAAAAGGCGATGGCTATGACAATGAAAGTGTGTGATTTGCAACTATGCTTGGGCTCTACCGTGGCGGTGGTTCTCTTTTTTCGGCAGTTGCATGAATAGTACTGAAAAGCATTGAATCGGTTCTTGTGAACTGATATGCTTTAAGCTTTTCAATGAAGGTACCAAGCTATGCAAGATCCTATGGGTTCTCCTCTATGTTTTCCTCCCCCCTCAACCTGCGCATGTGAGCACAGCTGCGCACCGGAGCAGGTGATGATCACTCTGTGCAAAAGTTCGAAGGTGCGCGTTGGAGAAGTGACAAATGGTCAGATGTTTGCATCTTCCATGACTTTTCCGGATGTTGAATTTTTAGACTTGTTGCATGGAAATAAAATGTCTTCAAAGTGCGTTCATTGTGCTTTGGATCCATGCTTTCTTGGCCGAATCCCAAATGATGATCTTTACTGAAAAAGCCACCATTCTTCAAGCACCAGTCTTGCTGTCAGTGGGTGAGGGTTTCTCTCAAGCACCCCCGGATTTGTAGACTTACTTGTTTGAGACCTAAGACTTCTCAAAGACTTTCTTGTAGACTTCTGCTTGGTTTACGTTGGAACGGCGCTTTGGGCGCTTTCTTCAAAGGTGAGGACATCTTTGTGAACTTCACCGACCCTCTCACCCTTTTGCGCGTCAGGGTACCTGAGGGATAGCGTCAAAACAACTGCGATTCCTTGCGATTTGCGAACGGAGAGGAGGGGAGAGACAAGATTAGACGAAGGGACTTTCAAAGGAAAGTAAATATTCAAAAATTGAAAATGTATATACTCATAAATATATATATATATTTGTATACATACATAATATAGCTTATAGTATTTTACTTAAATAGAATGTATATATCTAGTACATATATTTATATGTGGCATGTGTATATATATATATATATCATTGATTCGGTATTTCTTATGTATTCGGTGGGGTCCTTTGGGTGCTTCTTTAGGTTGACGTGATGTTCCAGGAGGAGACCTCCACTCGACCAGAGTGTGTGGCAAGCACAATCTGGGATCCTTGGTCACTTGACGAAGACTTGACTCACTTGGCCAGTGGCCACTTGGTTCACTCGGTTACTTGGTTCGATTCGTGGTTCATCTTGAGATTCATCTTGGGGTTCGCTCAGTGTTGTGCCCGCGCGATTCATTTAGTGTGGTTCCAGGCTGTCAAAGTACAGGAAAGGCTGTCATAGGGTTGCTGTTGCCCTCTTGGATTGGAACATGCAACAAGTTCACAGTTGTTTGGAACATACGACAGAGTTGAGAGTGAAGGAAGGAGTGAAGGAACGCACTTACTATCACAGTGAAGGTCCTTAAGCCTCAGCAAGAGAGGCATCCATTTGAAATTATTGGCTTTTGGTGTAGAGAATCAAAAATGTCATGTGGTGATGCGGGTTTACATGTACAGATATAGATAGGCAATCATAGAGATATCAGTGAAAGTGATACTGTCATGTATTGTTCTTTGTCCTTATTTATACGTACCCGTGTGTACAAGTCTAGTGGAATACACTTACAGTACATATTATGAAGTGTATGATCCCACAGGATCCTCTATGACCCAAAATGTACAGTGTACAATGTGACAATGTGTATGTTCACGTGAAGGTGACACCGTGCGACAGACTGGATGTCCATTCAGTTGGCTACCGGCCCGCCATGAACAGTGGCCTTTGAACGAAAAACTCAGCAGAAATGTTTGTTTGAGACCATGTACAAATTGAACAGTATACATCCACATGTACAGATATACAGACACATACATACATACATACATACATACATACATACATACATACATACATACATACATAGATACATACATACATAGATACTTGGATACATACATACATACATACATACATGCATGCATGCATGCATGCATGCATGCATACGTACATACATACATTAATTCCATTACATTACATAACATAACATTACACAACATTACACAACGTTGCACAACATTACACAACATTACACGACATTACACAACATTACATTACATTACATTACATTACATTACATTACATTACATTACATTACATTACATTACATTACATTACATTACATTACATTACATTACATTACAATGTTACAATACATTGCATTGCATTGCATTGCATTGCATTGTATTGTATTGTATTGTATTGCATTGCATTGCATTGCATACATACAGACAGACATCCTCGAGTAGCTAGAATACAGAATTGGACATGTTTTGGCCCAAGTTGAGGGCAAGTAGCAAATGCAGAATTGGAGTAGATAGAAGATTTAGACCATCCGGGAGCAATAGATGGTATATGGAATCTTGGGTTTGGAGGAGTAGATAGAATATCCCCTATTCTCCATTGTTTGTGAGCTCACATCAAGCCAGTTGATGTGTAGACCCTACCTAATCCCCTCAAAACCCAATTTTCAAAATAAATCACAGCAAAGGAGAAGTTTGATGCATTCCTAAAATGGTTTTCATTTGAAGGTTTTGAACCTTTGTGAACTCCACACTAGCTGATTTGCACACTATACACCCAATACCTGTGATTTTGACGGCTTTTGCGCCCACACCTTCAGGAAACAGTAGATTGCATGTAGTATGTAGCGTTTCTGTTTGTGCATGGATAATTCCACGATATCTCACTGTTTGTAGGCTCATTTTTAGCCTATTGTTGGGCAGACTCATTCTCTTAACAAATCCTAGCAAAGGACATGTCATTCTGGAAACTTGATGGGTTTAGTGATTTCCTACGTTGGGGAGCTTATGCGCCTCACATTGGCTGAAATGTAGCATACACCCCATGCTTGTCACGGGAGGAGACGATAGAATATCTAGTTTTTGGCCGTACATGACATGGCTAATTTCAAGGTTTTTCATTGTTTGTGAGCTCATATTGATGAAGTTTGTTGTTGGATAGACCCTCCCTACTCTCTTGAAAAGGCAATTCTCTACGCAAATCAAAGTATAGAGAGTGCCATTTGGAAAAAAATATGGCTGCATAAGAAATGTTTTTAAACTCGAAGCTTTTGAGGCCATCAACCCCACCTGGCTGATCTATACACTATAGACCCTAGTTTGATGGTTTCTGCACCCACACCCTCACAGGGGAAGTAGATGAAATGCCGGGTTTCTGGCTACACAGGGCTAACTTCGAGGTATTTCATTGCCTGTGAGCTCATATTGAATTCAGTTGTTGGGTCTAATCCCCTCAAAACGCAATTTTCAATCCAAATCACACCAAACGAAATATCATTTGGGGAAGCTTGA
The DNA here is from genome assembly GCA_009767595.1 of Symbiodinium kawagutii. Taxonomy (NCBI): domain Eukaryota; class Dinophyceae; order Suessiales; family Symbiodiniaceae; genus Symbiodinium; species Symbiodinium kawagutii. The sequence continues at coordinate 217,591 of VSDK01025265.1, forward strand.
TGGGTATAGAAAATGTTGCAGGCTATTCTTTACTATATGCACCACCACATACTTGAGATTTCTATGGCTTCTCCATTCACACCCTCACAGGGAGGAGTAGATAGAATGTCGGGTTTTTGGCTGTACATGCCTCATTTCAAGGTTTTTCATTTTCTGTGAGCTCATTTTGAGCTTGTTGTCGGGTAGACCCTCCTTACTCTCGATCATGCTCATCGATGTCCACATGTCAGATCACAATTATCATGAGTGTTTCCCACGATTGGTTAAGGTGCACACCTCTCCTGGAAAAGTACTTTCACAATTTCAAGTTGTCAGCACCTAAGTCTGAAGGAACTCTTTGGACATTGCTGATTGGACTTAGATTTTTTTCAGCTTCAGATTTCTTGCAATAGTCCAGACCAGATTCTGAGCTTGCAAAAAATGCAAGAGTACTTTGCTCGAGTCTTTTCAGCAG
>VSDK01025291.1:1701-27074 GCA_009767595.1 Symbiodinium kawagutii
TTTATTTATTTATTTATTTATTTATTTATTTATTTATCTATTTTTATTTTTTATATCACCATCTCAATATTGAATACCTATCTGCCGAAGTAAGGGGGAGCACGTTAAGGAATAAGGGGAATCACGCTCCTAGCAAGCAAGCACGCAAAGCAAGCAAGCCAGCAATGATGAAGCAAACAAGCACGCAAGCCAGCGAGCAAGTAAGCAAGGAAGCAAGCAAGGAAGCAAGCAAATAGCAGGCACAGCAAGCAAGCAAGCAAGCAAGCAAGCAAGCAAGCAGCCAGCAACACGCTTTATTCAACAGTTCATTCATCACACCATTCCTTTCATAGGCTTTCGGACGCGGCGTTAAGCACCGAAATGTGGGAGGTAATGATGACGCAAACAAGCAAGCAAGCCAGCGAGCAAGCAAGCAAGGAAGCGAGCAAGAAAGCAAGCAAGTAGCAGGCGCAGCAAATAAGCAAGCAAATTGGACTGCGCTTAGCCCCTCCGGAGCCATGCAGCGTTGGGCGCGCAAACGCCCGAGTTGCAAGTCTGAAAACAGCACATGTTCGGCTCGAAATTGAACTAAGTTTAGCCCCTCCGGAGCCACGCGCGCAACAGCGCCCAGCAGCAATAAGACCAAGCCAGCAAGTAAGCAAGCAAGCATTGCATCACCTGCAGTAGCAGCAGCAACAGCAGCAGTCACACGCGCAAAAGCACCCAGCAGCATCAAGACCAAGCCAGCAAACAAGCAAGCAAGTATTGCATCACAGCAGCACCGGAAATCATAAAGAATTTGCTTCATTCATCTCTGCTTCATTCATCTCATTCAGTCCATAGGCTTTCAGATCTGAGCAGCGACCTCCAGGGAAAGTTCAAAGTCCCGCGCTTGTTGACCCTGAGGGCGCGCCCCCCGCCTGAGCAGCGACCTCCAATTGAAGCTGCTCATCCCAAGCCTGGCCCACCACCTCAGCAAATCCTGCGGTTGAAATTCAAAACCTGGCTGCCCACCCAAAGCCCGGTCCACCACGTGAACAAACACCTGCAGTTGAAGTTCAAGGGCCCCCCCTCATAAAGGCAACCTACAAAGCAGCGCCGCGCATGACCATGAGCGCGCCGCAGGAAATCCACCCATGGAGCCATGCGCGCAAATGGCTTCGCAGGGACAATGCTTTCCTTGATGCGCCTGAAAGTCAGGAACTGAACGCGTAGAATCATTGCGTGGATCTTGCAAATGGTTCCAAAAAATCAGGAGCTTCGGAAGGCGTCTTTTTTCAATTTCAATCGCGCGCAAAATGTTCTAGCAGCGTATGCGTACATGAAAATACGTTTTCAGCACATATTGCTTTTAACCAAAGATATTTTCAAACTCAGTTCACGGTTCCAAGCAAAGTAAGCAATCCACTTGCTTGCGCTCTTCATCCTCAGCTCTTACATCGCAAAATACTTTGCGAATGACTTTGAGAGATACCTTGTGAGAGAAGGACTCATTTGTCGTCCCTGCAGCATTTTGCGATTAAGACCTTCGCTTTTCCGGTGTTTTTGCGCGCGACGCAAATAGATGCCCTGGATGGGTCTGGGCGCGCAAGCTCGAGAGAGGGGCATCTTGTGTGCCATTTTTGTGGCCAATCACGGAGTGGGTTTTCACACCTGGACGCCACTGAGGTGATGTGAGGTGAGCTGTGATGAGGAGAAACTGTAGACATGAAGGAAACGCAGCAGCTGACCGCGTACTTCTAAGCGCAAGCCTTCAAGGCTTTGGTACTGATGTCTTGCAAACCTTTATGGCTAATGAGCAAGCCTGCATGGCTGAACTAGAAGCCATCATGGCTTTAGTGTTGCAGTATGCTGCAAGCTTTAGAGGCTAAGTGAAATTGTTGCAAGCCACATGTGGCTTTTCATGTTGCAAGCCCTAGAGGCTAAGTGAAGCTGTTGCGAGGCGCATGTCCACATGTGGCTTTTGCGCAACACCAACTGTCAGCCTTTTTATTTTTTATTTGTTTTATGCGTATTGTTTCATATTTGATTGAACACATGACTCGCTCTATGTATGCTATTGCCATTTCTACAATGGACGCGCCGCTGCAGAAGGCAGTGTGGCAAAAGGCTAAGGCCAATGGGTGTCAAGACAGTGAAAAAATGATTAACAAATCAAAACAGACACACACACACCCGCAATTAAAAGGAATAAACCTACAGCTTATTTGACTCAGAACTATAATTGTAGCCCAAAATTTATAAATAGGCTACGTTCAGAATTCTAAATCGAAAGCCCACAAATATGCAGTTAAGCTCAGGATTTTGAAGCTGAAAGCCACGAATTCGCAATTAGATTCAGAATTCAGAACCTAACAACAAAAAGTTTACAAGTAGATTCAGAATTCTGAGCCTAACTGAAAAGCACAATCTAGCTAACATCTTCAGTTTCGCCTAGAATCCAATCCTGGAGCCACGGTCCACGGAGGAGACCGCCCAGCCGAACCAATAGTGTATTTCATTTGCGTAAAGACAATAGAATCAATTCATGCCTACCCCTTCTGCTGCTTGCTCAGGCCACCAGCATGGAGCCTATAGCACTTGCGAAGCCAATTGCAAGCCACCAGGCTGAGTGTGCCCTAGGTTCACAGGAGGTCGACAGGATGGGGGAGGTGGGCAGGATGATGGAGGTGGAGATGGAGGATGGCGGGCAGAATGGGAGCTGGGGCGCGCCATGAAGCTCTTCAAGGGTTCCTGCGAGGAGGATGATCTCACAGAAAAAAGAAGAAAGGAGATAGAGAAGTTGAGGATGGTGAAAAAAAGGTTGGAGAAAGAAAAAAAGAAAAGGAGAAGAGTGAGAAGGCGCAGCCAAAGGCCAAGAAGAAGCCGAAGAAGAGAAAGGTTGCGCTGACAGAGCAGCAGAAGGATAGAGCTGCAAGGCAGAAGAAAAATAGGTTGTAGGTGGAGCAGCAAAATCAGGTCGTGGCAGCGGCGGTGTGTGGAGTTGCGTGGGAGAGGGAGGCAATGGAGGTTGCTCAGCGCCACACCAGGTGTGCCATGACGGAGGAGGCCAGAGAGGAGGGTGAGAGGTTGCTGGAGATGGAAAGGCAAGAGTTGGAGATGAAGCTGGAGGCAGCCAAGGAGGAGATGGGAGTTGGCAAGGAAGAGTGATGAATGCTACCCTGGAAATCCTTTGGCAGCGCAAATAGGGAAGAAGGTTTGGGGCATTTATGCGTCCTTTCCAACAAAAGCTTGCAAGGCAAATGTCTCAACTCATCAAGCGCCTTCTGCTCAGCATTTTTGATGGCCAGCTTGCTTCCCCGCAGCATTTGGGTGTATTGCTGGAAAGGCCAGACGGCTCCAATTTTAGAATCTATTTTGATTTGGGTCTCTTTGTCCAAGATGGGGCAAGCCAAAGGGAATGTTTCTCCATCAAGGGCGACAGTGGCTGCAAGTTTTGGTTAAAGTGTTCAAATCACATTTGCATTCTCATGGCAGGGCAAGAGGAGAGGAGAATTCAGTCTGCAGAGCCACTAAGAAAACAGATTTAGTGTTGGCAAGCAACCAGGAAGTCTTTGCGAGTTTTGACAGGCTGGCAGCAAGGCAAAGCGCTTGCAGCAGCAAAGATTTCAAAGCTTGGGAAGCCTCTGGCTGGACATACACAGAGCATGGCACCATGGCGTGCCAAACTTTGAGGGGGTATTTCTTGCCAGTCACCATGTTCATGCATGACTGGACGCATGCAATGTGTAGGTCAGGGGCTATGAACGCTGCAATATTTTTGATTTTGGAAGCGTTTCAAACCCATGGTTTGACCATTTGGAAAACATGCACTGTTTCCTCAAGGAATGGCGCTTACCCAGAGTTTTTGTTTCTTGCAAGCTGCCTGACATGTTTTCCCCCACAAGGGTGGGAAGCCATAGAAAGGCTTGCGAAGTCAAGCGCCAAGCCTCATTGTTCTGAATTTTTTATTATATTTGCAAGTATTATGCGCAATTCATGGGGCCCAGGGCGCCGGCTGGAGAAAGAACGCAAAGCTTTTCTCAATTTGTGTCTAATTTTGGGCATGTTGGCCAGCATTGAAAAACAAAGAATTTTGGGAGCGTATTTAGATACTGCTGTGGAAGCTGCTTTGGCTGCTTTTGTGGATTGGAATTGGTCGAACTACATGGTCAAAAAATTTCAGTGGCTTCTCCATGTGAGACATTCTGGAAGGGATGAAGCAATTGGTTCCATGTTGGCGCATGGAAAGAAAGCGCAAGCAAGTTGCAGCTGTTGCAACCAAGACCACCAACATCACCCACTTTGCGAAAAGTATTTAGGCGGAACTTTTGGGGGAGCAGCTCCACAGGATGGCCAGGGCTCCTTTACCAAGTGTTGGATTGTTCCAAGATTGCAAACCGCCCAAAGCTTTGATTTTTGTTCAAGAACATTTAGGCCGGGGTTCACGCAGCCAACCATGTCATCCTGCAGGGCGGTGGAAAAGTTGACAGGAGAAATGTTGTGCTTTTGGAGCCTGCAGGAAAATGGGATTGTGGCCATCTGAAAGCGCCATTGAAAATGCATGACCAAATTTTTTGCTTTGTTCAGCTTTACAAATTGGCCTCCTATGACGCAAGCAAGTTGTTGGCCACTTGGGATAACGATCAAGAATTGGTTCTGGTTCTCTGGGGCAAATTCTCATTGCTGTCACTTACATGTGTCTCACTGATGGTGTCTTGACTTTGATTCCCTTTCGTTCGAAATGAAACCAGGCGCTAAAGCAGCTGGCAGCACAGTTCCGCAAGGGGTCTGGGTCCGCGTCTGTTTGCGTCGGCCTTTCCTGCCCGCACAAGGGCAAGAGAAATTGGCTTTGAAATTTGCTGGTCTCTGGACGCGCCTCCGTCTGTACGGAGGCATCGGCCTTTCGAACCTGAAGGGTGCCAAAGAAGGGCAACTGAGCGCGCAGCCTAGAGCCGTTTTTCTTTTTCTAAGCTGAATACCCATTTGCCAGCAGGGCCAGGGCGCACAAGCTCGGCCTGGACAAAGGGGACGGCCCGTCCGCCCCAAAATCAAATGTCCTCCCGTTTGCCTTCCTAGGCGAGTTCTGCGGCGGGCCAAAACTGGGGCGACTGTCTCGCAGCTGGGACATTGGGCCAAACCGCTGCGTTCTGCGGCGAAGCACGATTGTGGCTTACCCGCAATTCCTTGTTGCCGATTGCAAATGTGGCAAGCCGGCGAGCATGCCAAATTTTCAAAAATCGATATGTGTAGGACAAGTGATGTTTCAAAGAAATACAAATGCAAATTTAATTGCGCTCAAGACTGACTCCATATTAAAAAATATGTCTAAATATATATATATATATACACATATTTGTTTATTCTCTTTTTTGTTTTTTTATATCTATATATATATATATATATATATATATATGTAGATGTGTATATATATATATATATACATCTCTATATATATATATATACATCTATATATATATATATTTATTTATTTATTTATTTATTTAAATGTAAAGATAAATATATATTTAAATATAAATATGTGTATATATATATAAATTTAAATATATATGTAAATATGTACATATATATATATATATATATATTTATTTCTTTATTTAAATTGAATATATTTATACATGGTATAATCCCTGCAATCCGCAAGTTGTACGCGGCTGTGTGGTTTCAGATTGTTCAAAAATGCGCCTGCCACAAGCACGTGGGGCCATAGAACATAATCCTGTTCAAGGCATGCGAATGTCCAATTGCTCGCATACAGGCCGCGCTTTGATGGGCCTGGGTGTTAATAACTATTTCAGAGCGTTAGGTAACGTTTTGGAATAATTAGTAAAAACATATTGACTAGTTAAGCTAAAGGAAAACTAACTAGCGACAACGTTTTTCAAACAAAATCAAAAACGACTTCAACATCGTGCGTACGAAGCCTTCTTGGCTTTTGAAAAAACACGTTTTAAGCCTTCAGGCTTATATGAAGCCACTATTCGTTTGTTTGCAAGCCTTCTGGCTTTCATGAAAGCCAGCATGGCTTGCAGCCTTTCTTGGCTTGCAACAAGCAAAGCACATCTATTAAAACTAAACTAACCTACACCTAAACCTTTGTCGCCGCACTTTGAAATCATGCTTGACTGCTCGTGCCAGAATTGAAAACTGCTTGTGGCGCCTCCTCCCTCTCAAGACCATACGCTAAACCGTATGTGCGCTTTGCATCACCTGGTCAAGACCATCAGCGTGGAAGTGAAGGATTGTGCATTGACGGGAACTTCTCAGAGTTCTGCAGCCGGCTGAAACTATGAGCCTGCAAGTCAACACCCTGTACCCCAATCGTACTTTTGGGATCCATGGTCATGACTCTGCGCATTGAATACAAGACCTCGCCTTCGAAGTCTTCAATCGTTTGGACAGGAGGGTTGGGTTCACCTGACATCAATATGAACACTCTTAATGTGCCAACGAAGGAACACCAGCATCCTCATGCTGCATCCACACAATCAGCGGCGGTGAACTTCGCAATCTCAACATTTTTCTGCTTCCCGAATGCGTAGCACGGGTTCTCGTTTCATAGTGGGGGTCTGGGGGTGGAGACGTGTTCGCTGGACGTTGCGTTTACGTTCGCAACCGTTCGCAACCGTTCGCAACCGACCGCTGCCGTTCGCGGTAGGGGTGCAAGGCCCGTACCATTGGGGGAAGGTGGTCATTTTGCGTGGTTTTGCGTGACCTGCAACCTTGTTTTGAATGACAGGCGTGGCACTTTGCAGCGCCGCAGCATGTCTCATGACGGGTCCCAAGTCCACTTTGTGTGGCAGACGCAAGGGATTGGACACCTCTCGCATTACTGTGCTTCGTGACTGGCATACAAAATGCATTGTAATGGCTGCGTAATTGCTACGTCCGTGTGATTTTTGCTATTGCGCTGGCGTGCAAAAAGCATTGTAATGGCTGCGTCAAATTGACTTTTGGTGACTTACTATCATATGAAACGCATTGTAATTGCTGCGTGACGGTGATTCTCGCTATTGCGCTGGCTTGCAAAACGCATTATGGCTGCGTCAAATTGACTTTTTGTGACTTCGTACCCTGTGAAACGCGATGTAATGGCTGCGTCAGGATTATACTTGCCATTGCGCTAGCATGCAAAACGCATTGTAATGGCTGCGTCAAGATGACTCTTGCTATCGCGCCGCTGTGGAAAACGCTTTATAGTGGCTCACCAAGAGTGTCTTACTCGGGGTGTCTTACCAGGAGTGTCTCACCAAGATTGTCTTGCCAAGAGTGTCTCACCAAGAGTGTCTCACCAAGAGTGTCTCACAAAGAGTGTCCCACCAAGAGTGTCCCACCAAGAGTGTCTCACCAAGAGTGTCTCACCAAGAGTGTCTCACAAAGAGTGTCCCACCAAGAGTGTCCCACCAAGAGTGTCTCACCAAGAGTGTCTCACCAAGAGTGTCTCACAAAGAGTGTCCCACCAAGAGTGTCCCACCAAGAGTGTCTCACCAAGAGTGTCTCACCAAGAGTGTCTCACAAAGAGTGTCCCACCAAGAGTGTCCCACCAAGAGTGTCTCACCAAGAGTGTCTCACCAAGAGTGTCTCACAAAGAGTGTCCCACCAAGAGTGTCCCACCAAGAGTGTCTCACCAAGAGTGTCTCACCAAGAGTGTCTCACAAAGAGTGTCCCACCAAGAGTGTCCCACCAAGAGTGTCTCACCAAGAGTGTCTCACCAAGAGTGTCTCACAAAGAGTGTCCCACCAAGAGTGTCCCACCAAGAGTGTCTCACCAAGAGTGTCTCACCAAGAGTGTCTCACAAAGAGTGTCCCACCAAGAGTGTCCCACCAAGAGTGTCTCACCAAGAGTGTCTCACCAAGAGTGTCTCACAAAGAGTGTCCCACCAAGAGTGTCCCACCAAGAGTGTCTCACCAAGAGTGTCTCACCAAGAGTGTCTCACAAAGAGTGTCCCACCAAGAGTGTCCCACCAAGAGTGTCTCACCAAGAGTGTCTCACCAAGAGTGTCTCACAAAGAGTGTCCCACCAAGAGTGTCCCACCAAGAGTGTCTCACCAAGAGTGTCTCACCAAGAGTGTCTCACAAAGAGTGTCCCACCAAGAGTGTCCCACCAAGAGTGTCTCACCAAGAGTGTCTCACCAAGAGTGTCTCACAAAGAGTGTCCCACCAAGAGTGTCCCACCAAGAGTGTCTCACCAAGAGTGTCTCACCAAGAGTGTCTCACAAAGAGTGTCCCACCAAGAGTGTCCCACCAAGAGTGTCTCACCAAGAGTGTCTCACCAAGAGTGTCTCACAAAGAGTGTCCCACCAAGAGTGTCCCACCAAGAGTGTCTCACCAAGAGTGTCTTACAAAGAGTGTCTCACAAAGAGTGTCTTACCAAGAGTGTCTCACAAAGAGTGTCCCACAAGGAGTGTCGTGCCAAGAGTGTCTCACCAAGAGTGTCTCGCCAAAAGTGTCTTACAAAGAGTGTCTCACCAAGAGTGTCTTACCAAGAGTGTCTCACCAAGAGTGTCTTACCAAGAGTGTCTCACCAAGAGTGTCTTACCAAGAGTGTCTCACCAAGAGTGTCTTACCAAGAGTGTCTCACCAAGAGTGTCTTACCAAGAGTGTCTCACCAAGAGTGTCTTGCAAGAGTGTTTCACTCAGAGTGTCTTACCAGGAGTGTCTCACCAAGAGTGTCCCACAAAGAGTGTACCACCAAGAGTGTCTTACAAAGAGTGTCTCACAAAGAGTGTCTTACGAAGAGTGTCTTACAAAGAGTGTCTCACAAAGAGTGTCTCGCCAAGAGTGTCTTACAAAGAGTGTCTCACCAAGAGTGTCCCACCAAGAGTGTCTCACCAAGAGTGTCTTACCAAGAGTGTCCCGCCAAGAGTGTCTTACCAAGAGTGTCTCACCAAGAGTGTCTTACAAAGACTGTCTTACCGAGAATGTCTTCCCAAGAGTGTCTTCCCAAGAGTGTCCCACTAAGAGTGTCCCACCAAGAGTGTCTTACGAGAGTGTCCCACAAAGAGTGTCTTGCCAAGAGTGTCTCACCAAGAGTGTCTCGCCAAAAGTGTCTTACAAAGAGTGTCTCACCAAGAGTGTCCCACCAAGAGTGTCTCACCAAGAGTGTCTCGCCAAAAGTGTCTTACAAAGAGTGTCTCACCAAGAGTGTCCCACCAAGAGTGTCTCACCAAGAGTGTCTCGCCAAAAGTGTCTTACAAAGAGTGTCTCACCAAGAGTGTCCCACCAAGAGTGTCTTACGAGAGTGTCTCACCAAGAGTGTCTTCCCAAGAGTGTCCCACCAAGAGTGTCCCACCAAGAGTGTCTTACGAGAGTGTCTCACCAAGAGTGTCTCACCGAGAGTGTCTCACCGAGAGTGTCTTCCCAAGAGTGTCTCGCCAAGAGTGTCCCACCAAGAGTGTCTCACCAAGAGTGTCTCACCAAGAGTGTCTCACCAAGAGTGTCTTACCAAGAGAGTCCGACCAAGAGTGTCTCGCCAAGAGCGTCCCACCAAGAGTGTCTCACCAAGAGTGTCTCACCAAGAGTGTCTCACCAAGAGTGTCTTACCAAGAGAGTCCGACCAAGAGTGTGAGCATTCGGGTCCGTGGGCTTCATCTTGTTTGTCCGGTTGCTAATCCCTGCCTGTAGAGTTACTGCCTTGCCTCAGGATGCGCCGCAGTCATCTTCACTTTGAACTTTCAGAAAGGCAAAAAATAAGGGGCTTGTTACCATCGATTCCGAGGGGCTCTGTGTCGAATGTCTCCTTTGGTAGATGTTCAGCAGCGACTGCATCTCTGATTTCACAGCACTCCTGCGCAAAGGCAAGTCATGTTTTTGCGCGCTCTTGAAATGAACGTAGTCATGAAGCAAGTCAGGAGCCTTGGCTTGATCCAATTCCGCTCGAAGACCTCAAAGTGACACTTCTCAAAGTCAAAGACCTCGTTCTCACCCCGAGGTCCCAGCGAAGAATCACTTTCTTCGCCTCATCCAATTGCAGCTGCAGTTGCCGCACCTCCGTGTGCACGATTTTTCCAAAGGTACAAAATGCATGATTTCTTCAAAGGAACACCGAGAAAAAAAACATGTTGCGGGAAAAGTGAGAAATTGAAGCACGTTCTGAACCAAACAACTTCAGGTCTAGCAGGGAAATCAAGAACCCCCGAGCATTTTCTCGATTTCAGGCAAACCAAAACAAACCAAGGGTCAAAAGCAAACAAGATCAGCCCAACTCGGGGTTCAAAGACCCAGAACCACAAAATTCCTTTACACTGGTGTTTGATTGCTGGTGTATATGATAGGTATTGTACATAACAACTCCGGCAATAACTCAAGCATTCTAGAGAATGCCAACAAACTCAGTCTGCTTCCCAAATCTAAGTTGCCTAAAAAACGCCGAAAACATTTGTAACATCACATGATTCATCTGAGCGATTTTGGAGGAAATGCACAAAATCGACCAAACATCTATACCACAAGGCTTCCTTCTATAGGCATGAGCAAACAAAAAGCAAGTAAAAAATTAATCCGTGCTCCGGAATCCCTCTCGTACACGTTTGCACACAAATGAAGAGATGAAGTCTGCCCTGCCAATCTCTGCCAAACCGTTTGCCCAACTTGAGGCCTTAGAGGAGAGCGCCTCCTCTAGCGCCTGCAAACCAGATGGCCCGCAAAGAGCAAAACACAAAGGCAGTGATTGCTCTTCGATTGCTCCAAATGCAAAGAGCAAAGAAAAATTTGGGATCTCCGCTTTGCTGAGGTCTTTGACTGTTACATGAACGGAAAATCTAACGCGAGGAGACTGAAAACAGAGAAACTTCCCTGGAACGCACGCATCGCTATTTGCAATGCTTTGGAACTGAGACCTCTCACCTTGCACGTCATTTGCAGCATTTTGGAGTTTTAACCTCTCATGTTGCTGCTATTTGCACAATTTTGGCATGTTTTGATTGATAGTAGAATAGAGAAAATACAACGGACTGCATGAGAAGGATAGGATCGCTGATGGTTTTGATTTGATGTCTTCCCTGGAACATATTCATCGCTTTTGGCACGGTAGGATCTTGCAGCAATTTGGAATTTGAATCTCCCAATTTGTTTGCTACTTGCATCGTTTTGGCATTTTCAAATTGAAAATTCTGCGGCTCGCGCAGCGGTTTGCAGCTCACAATCATAGCATCCGGGTGATGGTATTGATAAAGAAGAAAATGGTGGTGGTGATGATGATGATGATGATGATGAGGAGGAGGAGGAGGAGGATGAGGACGATGGTAATGAAGAGGAGGAGGAAGAACAGGATAATGATACTGATCACTGGAACTGGAGACTGAAGATGATGTTGATGATGTTGATATGAAGATGATGCTGATGATGATATGACAATGTAAAAAAGAACAAGCAAGGCAAACGAACCAAACTTAAGAGGATTGAGGAGTGGAGAGCCATCCTGGCACCAAAAAAACGCTTGCGCCAGCAACATGGCGTAAGATCTAAGCCATGACAGTTCAACTGATGCGAGCACCTTTTCGAACAAAACTCAAACAAAGACACAGTCCTTTGCCAGAGTTGCACTCTGGAACCCTCACCGCATGGTACGGTTTTCGCGAAGGGAAAACAAATAGGCACCGCAACACTGCACATATGAGTATGTACATGCATACGGCTGCATACGTGTACAGCAAATCTCATGGGTAAGCTGATGGTTTTAGATGAATAGTTGATGTGTGTCTGTGTAAGCGAGACCGAAACCAGAAACAAAAGGGGAGGGCTCCGGAACCTTGTAACGGCAGCCACGCCTGGCCCTGTCGAACCTTGCAGAACCTCAACTTCCAGAAGGCTCTGCAACTCCGAAGAACTTTCACCCGATGCCAGAAACACTCTGGAACCTCCGGAACCATATAGCAAGGTTTTGGCAAAGGGAAGGAAACCAAATGAAATCAACTGGCGCCCTTCGTAGAAGACACCACATGAAGACTCTCAGCGTAAGATCTAAGCCTACGCCATGATATTTCAACGTTTCTGCATGTGTTTGACAACGCATGTCTACAAAACTTCACGAGAATTGTTCACACTTCTCTGAAGATTGTTTTTGCATGTTTTGGCAATATCACCTCTAGGTATGTATCAGTATATCTACGGGCAAATACCCCAGTTTGCCCGCGCCTCCGTCGTCAGCGTCTTGGAACCTCAAAAAACATTGGTTTTTACGGGACAAAATGCACATGTGTGACATGAAGCGTATCTTGACGGCGCGCGCAGGTCCTTGACCTGTGTTTTGCTTGCATTCTGGAGACATACAACCCTAAAACCCTAAAACCCTAAAACCATAAACCCTAAAACCCTAAACCATAAACCCTAAAAAGCTAAGCCGTAAAGCCACAAACCTAAAAACCTGGGAGAAAAACGATAAAACCTTGAAACCATAAACCCTAGAACCCTAAAACCATAAGCCCTAAAACCCTAAAACTATAAACCATAAACCATTACGCGCAAACCCCCCGTTCGCCCTGTGGGCGAACGGGGGGGTTTGCGCGTATATCTACTTATCTGAGTTTCATAACAGAAGGCATGGGCAGCCATTGAGCTGCAGCTACAGTTTGGCCTCATCTTCCTCTTCTGGGGCATCCTGAGAGTCCTGCCCAGGTGAAAAGGAAGTGCTCTGCGAGTTTGTTTCGTTGTCTTCCCCAGTTGTATCACAGTATGTCTAGGAACAAGTATCCTTCGTTGGATGGTAGTTTTTGCCCATCATCTCCTTCCTTCAGCAACTGGCCACGTCCCATGAAAACACCAAAGTCTATCTGCCACTTTTGCTGGCCTGTGCTACTGCTCCTTTTCACATGAGGTTTCTTGCTGTCGATGGTGAAATGTTCATTTGGATGCTATTTGTGTCCATCATGGTTTCAGAACAGGGCATATGAAAAGACAAGGCCTCTACCTGCCACTTCTGCTGAGTTTTGCGGTCGGTCATTATCGATGCTCCATTGTTCCTTGATATGCTGCCTCATTTCTGACAGGAGGGTGGTCTGAAAGGTGTGGAGTTGCCGTGACATGGCAGGGTTTAGGGGGGCATGTTCGCTGGCAGGCACCAGCTCTTCAGTGGTCTCTTCAGTATCTGGTCCAGTTTAGGGTAGGCTTCACCGTCTTCGCTTTCTTGTCGGGCTGGAGGACTGCTTTGGGCGAAGCCATGGAGGATATAGAGGGAGGGAGGGGTGGGGAGAGTGCCAGGCAAGCAGATCGGGGCCGCCCAAGGCAGCCGTGACTTGAAGCCGAAACATGTCTCTGTTTACAAAAAGTCGACGCTCCCAAGTCCAGTGTCAATATATGTCAAGATGCTATGTGCTGTTTGTTCGCTCGAAAAGGTCATCAAACAAATCCAAACAACAAGGATTGAGCTTAGGCTCTCCGCAAGCCTAAGATTTCTCACAGCGCCTAAAACCAGAAGTCTAAGACCTGTCCTCCGGGTATGTGGTGGAAGCCAATGAGTCCGGACTCCTGGCAGGTGCGAGAGACTTGTGGGACTCCAAACACACCGTTTCAATGGCAGACTTCAAGATGCACATCTTCACTTTGAACTGAACTGAACTTCAAGTTTTGGCAAAGCTGAACTGCACTGCTCTGCTCAACCGCACCCTGGGTCAGGTCTGGGACTTCTTTTGGGTGTTGGCGCCGAGGCCTTAGAACTCTGCTGCACGTGCAAAAGAATTTGCATCTTCGGCATCTTTGGCCAAGCGCTTGCGCAGGACCGTCCTGCTCAAAACCTGAGAACAGAAAGGCTAAACCTTACCCTGGCCAACCCAAGTGCCAACTCCATTGGGGTGACCCTGGCAACTTGGGAGCCTGCAACCCTCGGGACCTCGTGCACCTCGGAAACCTGTACGCCTGAGAAATTGCGAGCCTGGAACCTGGAAATCTGAGACCCTTGGCGGACCCTTGGACCGCAAAACTGCGAACCTGGGAACGGCCTGAGCCGAGAACCTTGGGAACAGATCTGCTCCAAGACCTTTGAAGACACCATCTTGGTGCGCGCACTCCCGTCCTCGCAAACTTGGAAAAAATATGCGGCGATTCGATTGGGTGTAGACGATTGTTGTAAGAGTTGTATTCAACATTCCTTCCCTGTTACACAGGTGGTGTTTTGGACTGTGATTACAATGTCTGGAACAAAAGTAGGACCACAAAGCTGGCATGGCTCCTCTCACTCACACTCACTAATCAGTTGGAAGCTCGTCACCGCATGCGTGAGCCGTTTAGAGCCGAGGATAAAAACCAAACAACCATTGCCATTGCCTCGCAACAATACAAAGATGCAAAAGTCCCACGCTTTTTTGAGTTCCACACTTCGGGCAGAGGTCCCTGCACGGCACACCTCGCAAAGACAAAAATCTCTGCGTGGAACATCTCGAATCGCTGGGGTCCTCACGGAGGCACATTGGCCCAAATGCACTGAAGCTCGCAGCGGCTCTGCTGCGACGCCAATTCCTTCGTCAGTTGCCACAAGAAGAAAAACTGGACATTGGGCGAGAAAAACCTCAGTTGCAATGCGTTGAAAACGAACCTTGTAACAACACTGTGTTTACAAGGCAATGAGACCACGTTCTTGCAACGGATTCTTTTTTCGGAATTTTGCCAAGCCCAACAGATCTCAAGATCTTAAAGCCAGGAAGCGCCCATTCGGCCAGTTTGTCATTGATCAATGGCACCGACATGGCGGACATGGCTGCACGTATAGCGTTGCAACAGCAGGTGTTGCAACTCAAGTCCTTTCCACCAATTACTAATTGCCTCATGCGTTGCCGTGATGATAAGAAGCTTCAACCGAAAAAAAAATGGAGTTGCTTCGAAAGTCCAAACGGCAATAGAATGCTGATGCCAGTGTGTGTCGGCTGAGTTGATGAACCATCAATATAGACAGCTACGTCGGGGATCAAAAAATTGTGACGATTCATCAACATCTTTGCCATCAATAAGAGCATTGTCATGTTTCTCTATAAACATGGACGGTTCTCAATGACAGAAAAAGGTTTTGGTATGTTTTGATAGGATATCACTGCTCTGGTTCCTCTGCGCCTCTCCAGTTTCTGCATCTGTGTTCTGTGTGTTGCGGCAACGCCGAAGCTGGAAAAGCTGGAAAAGCTTGAGACTTGCCCAAATCAATGAAGTATGCATACAATTGCATACATTGCTTGTAGGTCATGGCTGTTGCAAGAAAGGTTACCAATTCCATTTGCCAATGGCAACACGCGGCAGGTTTGTGATCTTCGGTCGGCATGTCGAATGCCGTAGGATTGCAGGAATCGAAGTCAAGAAATGTCAAAGAGTTCCACTTACCTCATATTATATTGACTACGCGGAGAATTCCGATTCGTAGAGAGTAAATCCATTTGAGCGCTCGCACAAGGTGTATCGTATCGATCCATCCGCATAGCTTCCAATTCCTCAGGTTGCAAACCTGCCTGACAATGTCATGCGATTGGGATCCAACCTTCCAACAGTACATTGGATTTCCAAGGAAACACTTTTGCAGCGCTTTTGTCCGCAGCATCACTCTCCGGCAGACCGTAAAAAGGCCTGACACGCAACACTGCACAGCCTGAGTCCCAACAATCGCATCAAAGCGCGTTTGTCGAATGATCAATTCTTTTCTCTGGCCCCAGAAATGCAACGGCGAATCTGCAGACACCGCTGCCACCGACTTCTTAGAACAATCAAAATCAGAATCACAATGTCACTAAAAGAACATATTCAGCCATGATGGCAGGCCTCTCGGATGCTCGATTTTTATCGAGTCATCATGGTATCCTCCAAGAGCAAGGGTCATTGGTCACTTCATTGTGCTCTTGAATCTGTTTCTCAAACACAATAAGGATGAAGAGCACAGCACAGATGTCAATGTTTGTTTACCTCGAAGCAGTTCATTATCCAGAGAGAACTGTCCCCTCTCTATCCAAAGAATTGGAGAGACATCCTCCAAAAGCAGTCCTCGGTGATGGATGGGCCACCTTAGCAACAGCTCAAGGGTGATGTAAACCTTCCGTTCCGCTAGAGGGCTGTTCGCATCTCGTCTTCCGGATCATGTTAATCACAACCATTCACTACCAGCATCAGAATCATGTACAAACGGGCTGTAAATCACAATATACATTCAATGTCTCAAATGAAGCTAAAGGCCAGAAAGAACCTTTTCAGTCGCTTAGCTCCAACCCCTTCCACCCACTTCCACCTTGCTGTGCTGAGTCCAAGAACGCAGTCGCTGCCCTTTGGAGTAGCGCATAGCTTGTCGCCGAATGCTGTCGATTTCGTCCTCAAGTGCCAGTTCCATGCAATATAATTATGCTTCTCCCTTCTTCTTGAGCCCAGGCAGATTGGAGATTAGCATTAGCGCAGTTTCATCTCATAAATTTCAGATAGTTTTAATTATGTTTCATTGACTTTTGGACACCTTCAAAATCCCACCGGTTTTTCACTCGCACCTGCCAGCGCTTTTCCGCCGCCGAGAGTATCTCCTCTTCTGGCCGAGCCTCAAATCGGGCAGTGGGCCCCAATTTGACCATCAAAGCTTTACTCTCGGCAGCCCAAACAAAAACACAGCGGTGTGGCAACAGCAGTGCCACAGCAGCTATACCGGCCTTGCCTCTGCTTGCTGCGGCATGGTCCTATGGTCAACTACCGCAGAGTCAGCTTGGGCAAACATCAGAGTTTCACTCCTGGAGGAGGTCGTTGCTGAGCTGAAATTACCTCCACTGCTCAACTGAACTGTGCCATTGCAATGCATTGCAACACTACGATCGCAATGTCAAAGTCTCAGCCTGGGCTGCTGGGGAGAGCAGTGCTGCCGCTTTTCGACATGCCTCGACACGCAAAGACACTGCCCACTGACCTTCGCAGCTCAAAAAGATTGGAACACTGTCTGTTCGCTCTAGTCTCTGCGTGGCTCTGCTGGGCTCTGCTGGGCTCTGCTGGGCTCTGCTGGGCTCTGCTGGGCTCTGCTGGGCTCTGCTTGGCTCTGCTTGGCTCTGCGGCTTAGTTGGGCTTCAGCAACTTTGCCTTTAGGCCTAGAGAACTGCGGACTTTTTGAAACATGAAACATGTAGAACTTCGGATTAGAAAAGCAAACGCTGGAGATGTCGAAATTGGTTTCTTCATTGCCGAGCCACAAATCCTTTTCGCGGCGTTCGCGGACAAATTCTTGGCCTTCAGCCTCAGCACAGATTGTCTAATCATTAACATCTATCAGAATCTATGAACTATCTCCTAGCTGATCTATGAACTATCTATGAACTTTCTCTCAACTGATCAAGTCTCCTAGCTCTCCTAGATCTGACGACACGGCGCCTGGGCAGAAGGTGCTTGGAGCCTGCATCGAGGTCTCAGAAGACCGGCTGAGCCTCTACCGTGCCTCTCCGGAGAAGGCCTCTTGGACTCCTGGAGCTCTGCGAAAATTCTGCCAGGTTTCTTGGGGAAGGCTTCTTTGGAAAGGCCTCTTTGAAACATTTGGATTTGGGAAAAGCTTGGCTTATCTTGGCTTCTTTTCATTCAAAAACATCACTCGGTGAAACTGAAACATCCCCAACTGCGAAGGCTGGATGCTTTTGATCGCGCTTCTGTTGGCACTGGAATCAGAACCTGATGCTTGGGAGGTTGCACTTGCCAGCTGCACAACGAGGCAAAGCAAAACAACCAGACACCTTCGGAGAATCATACGGAAACAAAAAGAAACTTGTGTTTATTTGTGTTCTGGTCCAGAGCACGAGTCGCTGCGACGCCCTGTAACCATCTGTAAAGCACATTATTAAATTTTGCGAATCGGGGTGAACTTGATCAGGAAGTGGACAAAGGAAAACGCAAGGTGCCCCTGCCAAACCACCATAGAAATCCATAGAGTAGACCTCTACTCAGCCCAACAAGTTCACCTCTCAGTCGTTTCAAGACATCTACAGATTGACCGAGCTGTTTCGACCGGAACTGCAGCCATAAATTGCCTTTAGGCGGGCCATGGCAATGAGTTTCAGGGCTTCGCTTCAGACGCGCAACAGCGACAAAACCTTCTGCATCTGTGCTCATCTCTCGTGTTAGTTTTTTCTCAATGCAGCTGTGCTTTTTCTCCTCTTTTTAAATGGTTGTTCATTCTTGGTTTTTCGTTTCACCTTTTCTCCATTTTTCTCCTCTCCTTTTTCGTTTTCACTTTCCCCATCTTTCTGCTTTTTCAAAGCTTTGTCGTTGCCTCCAAACTTTCTTGGGGCTCCGGTTGGACGACGAAAGCAGGTTGCTGATTTTCAGCAAGTGCTGCGTGCGCTTCCAAGGCAGTTCAAAGGCCATGCAGAATAACATGAATCCTATTGCATCCACGATGAAGTGTTGGCTAAGCGGCTAGAAGCAGATTGCTAAAGATCTTGGAAGCAGTTGGAAGCAGTGTCCTTTGGGCTCGACGGACTGCCGCTTTCCTCTTGGATGCGCTCCAGCCTTGGCTACACAACCAGATCAACCACCACAACGCTCTCCCTTGCAATGACTGTCTTCAAAGCTTTGAGCATCCTGAGCTTTGCACCTCTGTGCATCCTCCTGTGACAGCCATGCAATGCCATGCACTGAGAGGACCAGTTCTGATTCCACGAGGGTCGCATGCCATGCACTGAGACCAGTTCTGAGTTTCCACAAGGACTCACAGAGTGTACCTCTTCGCGCCCTTCGCGTCGGCTCTCGCATCTCTCGCCATCCTTTGACCAACAAACCCAAGCGGCAGTCCGGAACTCGGCTCCACCGACCATGGCCTCCTCTTGGCGCCTGCGGCGCCGCCGCCGCGAGTGTTGAGAAGTCGTTTCACTCGCATCGTCCTGAGCAGTGAAAGACTGAGATAAATCGAGGCAATTTCTGTGCTCGCTGAGAAGTCGTTTCAACCGAGCACAGAAATTGCCACGGTTATGCTCTTGCCACAGCGAGCTCTCCTCATCTCTGCGGCTCCTACCGGACAGAAATGGGCCCCGTGCGAAAAAATGAATTCAGAGATTTTTGGACCCTGAAACCGTCACCCAATCGTTGAATAAATTCTGCACGCGCAGTTTGCTGCTGACATGTTTGCTGCACCTCCGGCTGCGTCGAGATCTTTCCGATGCCGTTCCATCCTGTTCACACCAACCACTCCTGTTCCACTCCCACAGCCTGTAGACGTTCCCTTCCGACCTCTCTGTTTCTCTCTGTTTCTCCCAGATTTTGCTGTCTTTTCTTATGTCTTTTCTTATGTCTTTTCTTATGTCTTTTCTTATGTCTTTTCTTGTCTTTCTCTCCCATCCTCACTGCCACGCCGCCGTCGTCGCCGAGACCGATCTGATGCGCTGTGATTGCCATCGTCTTCCTGACACAGGCATGGCCTCTGATTGGTCCAGGAATGGTGCACCCCCAAAGCTGGCAGATTGCACGGGTGGTTTCAAGTTCCCATCTACAAATTGTCAAAATCATTCAAAATCAACATCTCAAAGAATTTCACACAATGCAGAATAACAATAATTTTCAAGATAAGCAACCAGCATTGCTTTTGATCCTATCTTGAAAAACACAGCCTTGGCCCAAAGGTAATTCTCTTTGAGATTCCCAATGAAAACAAATGGTCTGCAACAGCCAGTCTATGTTGAGATCTTCATCTATCCATTTGGAATGGTTTATAGATATCTTTTCCAGGGTTTGTCCATAAATGGTCATTTACAATAGGGAAACCACCTAGGCTCACACCATGGACCCCATCTGTGCAACCAGCAGCGCCGCTGCAACGGATCCTCGCGACGGCTTCGCCGCCGGCGCGACCGCTCGGAAGCCGCCGCCACGCTGCTGTCCTGGCGCCGATCGCTAACCATCCGAGTGACGACCAGCAATGCCAACCAAAACGAGCACAGAGATATGCTGACAAATCAAAAAATCAAAATACATCTTAAGAGAGAAGAAGGAGTTGAACAATCGTCAATGACAAACAGAACCACAGCAATGATAAATTCACAAATAAAGTGATAGAATCCAGAACTGTTCAACAATCTCAAATCTACTTGCGTGGTTGGTGCGAAATATCAAACTGGTTTAAGACTGGGCGATTCCGTTTGGAGGATCTTGAATCTGGGTGGAACACCTTCGGGACAATCGCTTTGCACATAACTATGACCTCCCAGCGAGCCCATGCGACCCCAACATGAATCCAGTTCTGGCCCAAGTTGGTGCCATGGAACTGTGGCACCTTACAGCCCTTCTACACGTCACGTGAATGGGGCCACAACATCAATCGGCTTGGCACATTAAAGCAACCCTACTAACATTGCGCTGTTTTAACCAGACCAAGGGTCACCGAACCCTTCTCGCATAAGGGTAGGGGGAGCCCACGGCAATGGGAGAGAGCCTTTTCGAAGCGAGAGTTGTCTTACATGCACCTGCCTATTTGCCTTTCATTTCATTGCGAACTCTCTCTCTCTTCTCACATGTACGTTGCACCCAACCTGTATTCGCCTACGCAAGACTGTCCACCTTCTACTTTCCTCTCCCTATTTCTATTACTTTCAATATGTGTTTCCATTTCTTTCAATAGGTTTTCCATTCATTGCTACTGTTCTGTCTGCCCCCATGCTGTAAACAATGCCGCGTGAAACTCAACACTGTATGCCTGATAGCTCAGCTGTGAGAAAGAAAACCAACCGCTAAAACGAGTGCCTTTTCAGCACAACTCCCGGCCTCAAGGAAATAACTACAGTCAAAAAAGTCTTTAGCTTTGACCAAACGCATTGCAAAGAATGGCAAACTCTGTGGAACCTTCGGATCCATCGGAGGATCCATGGGATGATCCGTTCTGTCGAAAAGTTCAGCTCTCCTCTGTGGCAACGCTATGCCTCCGTTGGAGCTCCACATCAGCCTCCGGAATCAGCTTTGAACCCAAAACAGAATTGAAACCTCAATTTATATATCTACTATAGAAACTGGTGGTTTGGTAATGTCGCAAGTTTGTGTTTCTTCCACGGCATTCTGCAAACTTTGACCTGAAAAAAATAAGCCGACGTAGATCCCCAACAGCGGTTGGTGTCATAAGATTCGGTTTTCTGTGGTAAAGCTGTTTGCTAGTACTGACTGGAACAAACAGAATATTAGTAATATTAGGGTAGCCATGCTATTCTCCATAGATTTACATAGCCATACCGCTACTTTGAGATTGATTGGAGGGTGGCATAGAGATGTTACTCTCTCCATTGAATTGCCGTTCGTTTTCAGCCAGGCAATGTCAGGCTGAATTCTTTCACTGCAACCACACCAAAAAAAAGCACTACCTGAAATATGTGCAATGGATCCTCTTGCATGCGAAAATAGAAGTGAGACCACAATAACGCAAGGGTGCAAAACACCAGAGAGACAAGCGAGAAACAAGTGCAAGAAATCATGCTGCGCATTTTGGGGCTAGCTGACCGGGCCCTGCAATCATACATTCCCAGTGGGTTCCCGAACCCTGTGTCTCGTAACCCTAGTTCCCTGAAGTCCTGCTTCCCGAAACTCTGGTTCCTGGAAACCTGGTTCCCGGAACCCCGGTTCCCGGAACCCGCCAAACGAGGCGGCAAGGTCCAGCAGTGCCCCGGATAACCCCGAAAGCTATGTGGGCTGAGACCCCAAAGCATTTTGCTGTTGGGGAAAAACATGTGAAGATCTTCAAAGCTGAGCTGATCCTTGAGAGTTGTGATTCGATTCTTCTGAGAACACAAAGGCTTTCTATTCAGTCACAAATAGTTTCTGGATATAGTTTTCTCTACCTATTTGTTGTTCTATTACCATCATCATTATCATGATATCATTATCTATTTCTGTGCATTCTTCTCCATTTGCTCGTTTGTCTGTAGCTTCTATGGATAAGCTTCAATTCAACGGCTGACGCCTGGGATCTCTCATTGAGCTGGATGAGTTGCTTCCTGTCAGCACTCCCAAGTTGGTGGTGGAAACTCTAGGTCCGATGTCTGGAAAGGGCTCAAAGGATTTCAAAGGTGTGGAAATACTGGAAATGCCCAAACAATAGCAAAAAATCCGGAAAATACGCATATCTATAATCTTCGTGGAATCACCCTCGTAGTGACAAGAATACACATCCGATACGAAGAGTCTCCCAAATGCACTGCGAACTTTTTTCGTTGAGGTCTGGTTTGTTGGCTTCCAATTGAAATACTATTGTTCTAAGAATTTCTAGTTTGTCGTCTACTCTAGATGGTTTCAAGTTTCAGCATGTTTTAATCTTTGATCATTCGGCTAAACAAATGAAGATCATTTGATCGTCTGTCTTTGTTTGGGATCTCTGTCAGCAACCAACAACGGTTTTTTGTTACAGCTGGCTGCTGTTTGAAAGGCAACGGCTACCCATCCTACCTCAGCTCAGGCTGTTCTGCACCCAACCTTGACGAGGTCAGGAGATTTTCAACGTCGATCACTGATTGAAAGCCGGTGGTTGATCACAGGTGTGCTGCATTCGTGATCTGAGGACAAAACGGACTCAGAAGCGTTTGTACAGTCTCCGCCTGCTCATTGAAACTGTACAAATGGTGAGCCCACTGGAAGTTGAGATCAGACCATTTTTGAATCTCGAAAAACAAAACCTCGAAAAACCTCGGAGATTTGTGGAGAAAGCAATGCAATGAATGCAATGAATGCACTGCCTTAGATTTGGAACCCCACGTCACCACAAAATGTGTGCGCCTGGCCACCTCGCTGGTCGCCTAGAATTGCCGGTGTCACTCCAAGAAACAGAGATCTCCAAGGATAAAGGAGCCATAGAGGTTGATACATAGAGGCTGAAACAAAGTGTACCCCTTCAAGCTGAGATAACGAAAACATTTGTCCAAGGAGGCATCCACTCTCTCAAGCTGAGCTTGGTGACGTATCTCACGTGGGCGTTGCACGTTGAGATTGGCCTTGGTGAAGTCAAACGTTTCTTTTTTTCCACTACGAAAAAGCAAGTCCAAATCCTCATTTTCTTACACGGGGAACATGACATACAAGTGGAACAATGCATAAGTGGAAGCTGCACGACACAAAAAAACGAAGAGTCATCTGTGCTGCGATATGAGCCTCCGACGGATTTGAATGGAACCAAAATGGAATATAATGTGTATCGACATACACACACATATATAATATACATATATACATTATTTTCCCTCGCTACAAAAGGTCGCCTTCGTTTCTGCAGGTTCATCCTTATTCCATTGTTTGATCACGTTCGGAGGCAGACTTTTTTGACGGTATCTCAGATCGGAAACGATCCAAAAATGAGGATCTGGGAAGATATGAACAGATCATCCGCCCCGTCTTTACATCTGTTTCAAGGAAATCAACAAATGATACCATTGATTTTGCTGGAGAAAAACTGCCCGGAAACAGTGCCAAAGTAAGCTGCGAACGGTAGACTCACGCATACCTGAAGACAAACACCGCAAGCTTTGTACTTGAGAATCTCAAAAACCACGTGTCATAATTGCTGAATCGAAAATAAAGCATTTTTGATTTATGTTTAAATTGGGTTTTTACATAAACTAAAATCCAAAAAACTCCTGCGGTGGCAAATTGCGATGACAGCTCAGCTTTTTTTTCAATGTCAATGCAGCATCGACGCAGCATGCAACGCTATGTCAGTATTCATCAGCGTAAAGCTCTTGAGCCGTTGGAAATCATTGGAAGATATTGGAAAGTGCAAGGGGTAAACAGCGAGCAGAACTTCGGCAGTTCCAAATGGTCCTTTTCTCTGCGATGCTTTGGCTGATCAACTTCGAGCTTCTGGGGTTTAGGTCGGTTTCTCTGGTGGGAGGAGGGCCTCTCTAAGTTATTATGCGCCAGTGCTAGCGATGCCGGCACTACACTTTGCCACTCCCTTTGACTGCGAGCATTGGCAGCGCATAGCTAAGCACAGCTAAGCATATCAAAGCACTACTGTAAGGAAGCCACTTGGCTGCACAGCAATTTGCCAAGCTTTTAAAGCCAACCTATCTACGCTGAAACAGCTCCTTGACAACTCCTTAACAGCTCCTTCCTCCTGTCTGACTTCCTATCAAATTTCATATCAAGCAAAACTGCGCCTTGTGCTGGTTGCTGCATGTCTGCCTGTTCCAAAAGCCACATGGCCCCTCTCTCAATGATGCTTTCTTTATACCTCTTCTACCCTTGTGTCACCTTAGGTCCTTTATCCCAAGCGACAAATGCGCGGAACTTATGAGGCGGGACGTCAACAGGGCGCTTCAACTGTGATCTGTGACAAAACTCGAGCTCCTAAGAACTCGAAACTCGGACTCCCAAGTCCCAGTTGTTTCCAGAGCTTCGCCCCATGAGTTGTGGTGTGCCTCTTCTTGGGGCCAGTTCGCCCATGGCGGCTCGGGTGTTCGAGCACTCTGCCTGCCCCGGAGACAGAAAGAGGAACACAAAGAAACAGAATCTATTCAAGGAGGACAAATGAAAGGGCAAATGATTCGAATCTAATTCTTCAATGTCTTCAATTCATTCCAAGTCTTCAATTCTGTCCGCCTCTGCAAAGAGGATTCCTGACAAAAGAATCTCTCAACTCCATTTGACTTGATGATGTCAAAGACTTAAATCAGAGAATCAGCCAAGCAACTCTTGCACGAGGAGAAAGCGGAGAAGCCTGCCGTGCTCTAACCAGCGAGAAAGGCGTGTCAAAAGGCATGTCAAACAGGAGAAATATGGAGAAATGGTTCAGAAATGGAGAGAGTTGGCTTTGGCAAAGAGAACTTCCGACGCCTGCGGTCGGCTCCATTCTGATGGCGACCGACCGTCAAACTCCTTGAGCTACAGATGACATCTGTGAAGAGGTCGTGGAGCCAAACAAATGTGTCTATCTGTCTTTATCGTTTCTAGGATTTTCTAGTAAGGAAATGTATATGTACGGCAACTTAAAGCCATATACTTTGATGGCCGACAAGCTTTTGTCAGAGCATCTCAGCCACTTAGGCTCCTTTACAGCCTGAGCCAAGGCATCTGCAAAGGCCTAGCAATGCGACTTCTGAGAGAAAACAAAGATTCGTATCATTTCTGATGCAATCCCTTAGAGGGGTTACAGTAGCTGTAGCATGTTATATCATACAATATTATAGCCATGGCCACGTCAATGAACTTGGAATGACATCTAAATTTTGTTGCGTCAATTAGCAAAAAAAATCTGCTTCGGAGTCTAAGTTTTCAAGTCTCAGATCCAAAATCTTTGCAAAATCCTTTACAGCATACTCACCGTACCTGGCTTTGAACTGCCAGGTGCCGCATTGAAGTTCAGCCGACATTTTCAGAGCACCAAGCTCTTTACATCCTCTCATCTCATCCATCTCTCATCTCATCCATCTCTCATCCCATCCATATCCCATCTCATCCATCTCTCATCTCATCCATCTCTCATCTCATCCATCTCTCATCTCATCCATC
>VSDK01025291.1:27888-43891 GCA_009767595.1 Symbiodinium kawagutii
CATCTCATCCATCTCTCATCTCATCCATCTCCCATCTCATCCATTTTTCATCGCATCCATCTCTCATCTCATCCATCTCTCATCTCATCCATCTCCCATCTCATCCATCTCTCATCTCATCCATCTCTCATCTCATCCATCTCTCATCTCATCCATCTCTCATCTCATCCATCTCCCATCTCATCCATCTCTCATCTCATCCATTTTTCATCTCATCCATCTATCATCTCTCATCTCATCCAGCTCTCATCTCATCCATATCCCATCTCATCCATCTCTCATCTCATCCGTCTCCCATCTCATCCATCTCTCATCTCATCCATCTCTCATCTCATCCATTTCTCATCTCATCCATCTCTCATCTCATCCATCTCTCATCTCATCCATCTCTCATCTCATCCATCTCCCATCTCATCCATTTTTCATCGCATCCATCTCTCATCTCATCCATCTCTCATCTCATCCATCTCCCATCTCATCCATCTCTCATCTCATCCATCTCTCATCTCATCCATCTCTCATCTCATCCATCTCTCATCTCATCCATCTCTCATCTCATCCATCCCCTAGCTCATCCATCTCTCATCTCATCCATCTCTCATCTCATCCATCTCTCATCTCATCCATCTCCCATCTCATCCATCTCTCATCTCATCCATCTCTCATCTCATCCATCTCTCATCTCATCCATCTCTCATCTCATCCATCTCTCATCTCATCCATCCCCTAGCTCATCCATCTCTCATCTCATCCATCTCTCATCTCATCCATCTCTCATCTCATGCATCCCCCAGCTCATCCATCTCTCATCTCATCCATCTCTCATCTCTCATCTCCCATCTCATCCATCTGTCATCTCTCATCTCATCCATCTTTCGTCTCTCATCCATCTCTCATCATATCTCTGTGAAGATTCGTCTTTCTGTGACAAAATGTGACAAGTCACAGGCTGCAATGCCGCCTTTGGAGGTCCACTCGCGCTCGCACTCTGTGACCGCTTTTGTCCCTGCACCTGGCACCCCAGCAATCACTAGCACCGCGCACAAAGAGAGTTGAGCAGTTCGAATCTTGTGCAAAGATCACTACCAGAGACTATTAGAGACTGCCAGAGACTACCAGAGACTACCAGAGACTACCAGAGACTACCAGAGACTATAGCGTGGATGTGCAAAGATCACTGCAGCGAAGCCTGTATTTGTCCAGCACGAGCACTTGCTTGCCTAGCATGCTGTAAAAGGATGGGCACACACACACACACACCATCTGTCCGCCCACGGAACCAGGACACAAAGCATGGCGAAGCTCTGGTTGTTAGCCCACCTGGGTGGTGACTGTGGCTGTCGTCGCAGGTCGATGTTTTGAGCATCCTGTCGCAAGGTATTTCCAATGCGCTTCAAACTTCAACCTGCACCAGGCACCCCAGGTACCTCCAAGATAACCCCATCCAATGGATCCGCAGACCTGTGAGATGGGTGGCTGATTCATTCCAGCGTCTCTTTACAAAGCCCTAACCCTCAATTTCAAACAGCTTCAAACTTAACATAACTACATAACTTAACAGCTTCTAATTGAACTTAACTTAACAGCTTCTAATTCACTCATTAGAGGATTTTTCGAGACTTCATGAGACTTGTCTGGAATCCTTAGAGACCTGCACCGCCTGAGGAAGTGACTGGTGCCACAAGAATTTTGGAGCTGAACCACCTGAGGCTTGCGTCCACGCTGGCTCTACAAGGGATGACCCTCAAAGGGAGAACAAAGGTCTTTAGGAGCGAGGCCAACATCTGCCAACTGTCATCATTGTTATTGTTGCTTTTGCTGTGGCTGATGAACTTCTTGCTGTAATGGTTGTTGCAGCTGTTGTTGTTGCAGCAATTGTTGCTGTTGTGATTGTAGTCCTTCGTCCGTGTAGTTGTCACTTCATGTAGTCTATTGCTGTTGTGCTGCTGACTTTAGATGGCAGGCCATTGAAAGCTGCAGGTGCTGTAGAAACGCAAAACAAAAACAAGACCAATAAGCAGAATACCGGAAACCCGAGGAGCAGACAAGCAGGGAAAAAAGGCGAAAGACAGAAAACGAAAGAAACTGCGAAAAAAGAAAAGGCAAGAAAGCACCAATAAACAAACAAGAAGGAGCCAAAGAGGAGCCAAAGAGGAGCCAAAGAGGAGACTAAGAGGAGACTAAGAGGAGCCAAAGAGGAGACTAAGGGGAGACTAAGCAGAGACTAAGCAGTGACTAAGCAGAGACTAAGCAGAGACTAAGGAGATTGAATAAAAACATGCAGTTCTCAATGATTAGCACTGGAATTGAAACTTTGATTGGCGCCTGCAAGGCCTTGAAAGGCCTCAGCTCACTCGACTGCATGCAGAAACTCTCCGTTTGGAATCTTTCGGATTTGGATGCAGAAACTGCACCCTGGTTGGGCTCCGGCTCGAGCAGAAAGACCTCAAAG
Source organism: Symbiodinium kawagutii (assembly GCA_009767595.1). Taxonomy (NCBI): domain Eukaryota; class Dinophyceae; order Suessiales; family Symbiodiniaceae; genus Symbiodinium; species Symbiodinium kawagutii. The sequence continues at coordinate 30,341 of VSDK01025291.1, forward strand.
AGGCCGAAGACAAACCACTTTTCATCACAAAATTGAATGCTTAGCATGAAGAAACCCAATTTGGGAAGAGAAAGCTGAGTATTCCTGCTTCGCTTGGGTCCGCAAATGGCAGCAGCCCGAGCCTGCAGAACCACAACAACAGCAAACCAACGGAAAAGCAAATGGATCAAGCCAGAAAGAACAGAACCAAGCAAGAGGGCAGTGAAAAGAAAGAAAACAGAATAGCGAAAGACGACATGTCAACATATGTGCCTTCATATTACGCATATGGACAGGCAGACAGACAGGCAGAGACAGACAGGCAGAGACAGACAGACGAATTGCATATTTTTTGTCATATCTCTTGGCTTCCGTCTTCTGCTAAGCTTATGGGTTCCACAATGGAATCCTTGGCTCGAAAAACTGTGGCGTCCTGGACAGAGCGATGGCTTGGAACATCCTGGCGCGACGTCTCAAAGGACAGGCTGACGAATGGCACCGTTGCGGCAGATTTCCCAAGGCATCCTATGGCCAGTGGTGAGTTCTGCTTGGTTGAGCTGGTTGAGTTGGTTGAGTTGACTATGGTCCTGCTATGGTTCACTATGCTCAATGATAGCAACTATGGATGATTAGCCTGGAGCACCTTGGGACCCTCTGGAGTTGTCTACCAATCCCGGGGATGTCCTGCGCCACGCTGAACTGCGAATTCAAAGGCGACGACACATTGGATCCTGCAGAAAGGCACAGATCGTGGCAAATTTCAATGTCTCTTCGGGCTGAATTTTAAGCACTTCAAAATGACCTGAATGAACAAAGTAGAGACCACCGGTCTCCCTTCCATCAAAAAACATGGGACGTGTCATGAATAAACAAAGCAACTCTGCGTGCTTCTCCAGAGCGCAAAGGCCACCTACTTGATTTAGAACCAAACCAAAGCCTTGATCTTTGCTTCAAGAATGGAAGATAATGGAAGCATTTCTGAACATTTCTGGGCCCATTCTGACGGTCATGGAACAGCTTCGCCTGAGATGCTTTGAAAGCTTCCAAAGCTGCCACTGGCCACGGATCGCGGACGCCCCTGCAGCTCAAGTCGATTGCTGCGAAACAAAATCAAAAGCTGGGGAACTTTGGGTTGGATAGAGAAAAATGTGAATATGAGACCAAGAGTATGAAATGGTGGGGTGGCAACCGGGTAGCCAGTTCTTTTTTGCGAACGTGGTGGTTTTTTTTAGGTATATAAGTAATTGAAGCCATGAAAAAACTCTGTCGTGCTTCGGTATCATCATGCTTGGTTGGCAGCAGTCTCAACAAGGGACATGATAATCCCAGCAACGATAGGCAGCACAACCATCTACAATTCCATCTGCGACGCCATCTGCAGCTCTCTACCAATCGTATCCCACTCAACCATCTACAACCACCGCTTTGTGTCCTCAAGCTGTGGTCGCCATTCTGTCGGCGAGGCGCCTGCACAAATCTCGAAGAGTGGATCTCAACCACTGGCGTAATGCGGGAACAGAACGTTGCCAAGGAACACCCAATAATACTTCTCAAAGTGCAGGGTACTCCGAGTCATTTGGATCACAGATGGTGGTTGAACCACTATAGACCTACCCGTCCATCGTATCTGCCAGTTGGAGAGCTGACCGGTTTCTCATAGGCAGCTCTCATAGTTGGCGACGAGTCGATGTAGGAACCGAAACAGGGCCCGTCGAGGAACCCGTGCCTCTTTGTTGCCTCGCGGAACGGCGAATCTGTCCAGGCCGGGCAGTTACCTCTGTAGCCTCCTGGCGGAACAGCACTGGCTACATGGTAGTGCTTCCGTTGATGAATCTAAACCACTCTATATACAAATATAATATAGTATATATATATATATCACCATACATATATATATATATAGATAGATAGATAGATAGATAGATAGATAGATAGATAGATTATGATCATATGTATGCACATATCTATGATGCAGTATCATGTATGTTACCTTCCTGAAGTCATCAGCTGAGCTGATTCAAGCTGCCTCATGTCCAGCCGCCTCCCAAGGCGGCTGCGGTGCCGCAAGAGGCGGACCAGGTAGTACGCTTGAAATGCCGCTGGGCTTCATGGCTGAAGCCTCGAAGAAGCAGCTCGTTTGGGGTCATATTTGGTTCAAACAATGTGGGAAAAAAAGGTGTTTTTTCTATCAGAAAAGGCAAAAATTATGTTGTTTCCTATTTACTTGAAGTTCCACCACAATCTGCCAAGGTCTTGATGGTACCAAATGATGGTAGGCTTCTGGACCAATCATTTGGAACAATCCAAAGCCACCTCGAAGATACAGAAACATCAGAACATTCAAAAACACCTCAAAAAGAAAATGTACATGGAAAATCTGGCACGATTGACAACAAAACATGTGACTTTTGAAGCCGCCGGTTGTTTCAACAGGATGTTCGATAAGTTCAGATGGTGGGAATCCAGAGTCCATGGGAATGAAGTGTGTCCAATTTGGTTGTGATGTTGCTCAGCAAGGTGTCAAAAGATGTAAACAAAAGGCGCGTGATGCGACATTGTCTTATGTAGGCTTTGCACTGGTGAAGAAAAGGAACTAGGCAGGAAAAGCGTTCACATGGCAAAATCCCCTATGGCGATCAAATGGAATGGTTCCCGCATGTTTTTTTTCTGCCTGAAATGCTTGTGCGTTGCCTTTTTATGACTCGACATGGAAGAAGTATGGAAATAAAGTGACATGGTGTAACATTTAAATCCTGACTAGAGGTTTGATAGCTTCAGTTTGGGCCTAACTTGGGCAACACTGGGTCCAGATTTTCCTAGCCTAGGCCTGAGCCTGGCTCATTACCCCCAAAGGCGTTTCAGGGCTCAAGAGAGGGCAGGGTGATGTTAAAGTCCGTTGATCCAACTTACTGTAATCATCAGTCATCAACAACGGATCATTCCACAAATGAAACAGAACTCAATTCATCGATCATTTATCATTACCAACAAATCACCCCACGGATCATGTAAGATTGCTCGCAGTGCATGAACCAATAATGTAACATCCAACAACATCCAATGACCAAATGCAACCAAAGGAGCAGCTCAAATGTGAACAATAAACAATAAACACGCATAAACATGCTATTTGACGGCATCCAATCAGCCACTCAGCGCCTGTGCAGGTTGCGTCACTGTGGGCTCCCATCTGCCTAAGTCAGCCATGATGAAAAACCAATAGCAAGAAGATGCAATAAGATGCAATATGACGCAATAAGCAATGAAAATCAACAATATAACATTTGAATATCACCGAGAGCATTGCAAAATTAGTAGTAAAGATCATGAACAGCAAGCAGCAAGAATGTTTATAAGAATGCCAATTGTGTTTGTTGTGTTCATGGTCAACAAAGAAGCAAAGGCAAGCATGTGAAAGGGTCGCAGCTGGTGTATTTGGACTACGGCAAATAGACAAATGACATATCATGATCTTGAACCATGGTCAATCATGACCAACCCACAACACACATAGTGGCCAAGTGTTTGTGTCAAGGTGGAGTTTCACTTTTGCCCTCGAATCCATCTCGGCCAGCTCCGGACCATCAAGCACAAACACAAACAATCATAGTTTGTGAACCCAAGCAATCATGGATAAAATGCAGATACGGCAATGGCTACTGATGGTTCATAGATGTTAACACACCGAATAGAACAATCAATAGATTTGCACCTCAGTACAAATACCATGAGATGAGAATAAATGAATGAAATTTCCTTAATAAATTAATTAATAAATTAATTTGAATCAAAGAACAGATTCGAATGCTGAGCCTCGGACCTGGCCCTTCAGGCGGCTTTGGCTGTGGACCCGTACCGAGCACCTGACGAGTGAAGCAAGGCCAAGCTGATCAGTGGCTAAGCTTCGCTTCGAACTTTCAACGCCTGGGCAATGCGTTTCAGCTCATGTCCTCAGCACGACAAGGGTAGAAAATCGAAGAAAAACTATCCACTGTCAAAACAGAAAGTAAGAGAAAGTGTTGAGAGAAAGTGTTGAGAGAAAGTGCACTTTGCACTTTGCTTTCAGAACTTCTCTTGGGCTGGGACCGATCTTCTCGATGAGGCTCAGACCTACAACGAATCCGCGCACCCCAGATGCCCACTCAGGGCCACACCATGCCTCCTGCTACTGCTCGGAGCTGTGCCGTGTCAGGCAGTGGCCTGGCTTGGCCAAGTTGGCAATGTAGAAAGACACAGTAGCAGAGTAGAAAGAGAGAGAATAGAGAATAGGAAGAATAGGAAGAGTATAGTAGAAATGAGAAGAACATATTAGTGTATGCAAATATATATAAACATATATTTCAACATATGTTAGTATAGCAGAGAGAGAGAGAGAGAGAGAGAGAGAGAGAGAGAGAGAGAGAGAGAGAGAGAGAGAGAGAGAGAGAGAGAGAGAGAGAGAGAGAGAGAGAGAGAGAGAGAGAGAGAGAGAGAGAGAGAGAGAGAGAGAGAGCAAAAGTGCTGCAGTACTTCGCCTGCTGAGCGCACGCGGCGCAGGCGCACGCCGTTCTCTCGGTTCTTGGCTTCCCTGGTCACGTTGCCAGGTGAGTGACATGCACGCTGTAGCAACGCCCAACCAAGACGGTCAAAGTTGCAAAGTCTAATGGCGCCAACCAATTTCGCAGAAATTCTTGTGCTTTGACTGGTTTGCAGAACGCTTCTCCTAATTCTTTGGGCTGAAACCAACATCCTCAGCTCCAAAAAAAATCAAACTCAAGCGTTGGACTATGTTCAACCAATCCCACGCCTCACGTCTTCTCGGGTTCTCCCATCCTCGGACAGGGAAAAACACGAGATGTGAGAGGAGAACCACTAAACTAAACAGGTTTGAAATGGTGTGAAGCTTCAAAGTTCTCGGACTTCTTGAGAGACTCAAAAGTTCTGAAGCTTCAAACTTTCTGTTTGTCGCTTCTGTAAAACTTCTCCAAATTCCTAAGGTGAGCCCCAAGCCTTGATTGCTTCGACTTGGTTCCTACGACAACATGGCTCCACCAAGGAATCAATGGCACAGCTCGTCACAGTGACAGCGGTCACAATGGGTTCCATCGTTCGCCTCATGGATGAAGTGCACTGTGGAACCTGAGAAACTCGGTTTGAGAAATGATATTTTTGCTCAAAGATGCGGGTGTTGCCATCTTCTTGCAGCATCTCATGAGAAAATGACAGCTGGATGGAAGTGTTGCTGGCAAATGCAGAACAACCTGCAACTCTTTGGCTGATCCTGTCTTGGACGTTCAAACATCTTCAATCGTTTGTCGACAGAACAAGGAATCTGATGGAATCTTCCTCTACAGCCTTTTCTTTTCCAAAAGTGTTCGGTAAAAACTCATTCGTGTGGAGCCTCGTCAGTTTAATGGGAAACAGGTTTGAAGCGACTACAACTGGAATCATTCGAAAACCATGTGATTTAGCCTCTCTTATCATCAAAAAAACGAAGCATCGGATTGGTCAAAGTTGCACAGGCAACAGCTGTCAGCCACTGTGGTTCTCACTGGGTTCACGCTCTGCTGGAATGGGAGGTGGCATGCCTGGCACTTCAGCATAAGAACAAAGCAGACTTACAGCAAAGGAGGAGGCAAAGGAGGAGGCTGGAAGGACACCGATGCGACATTTAGACTGCAAATGTCCAAAACACTCAAAGAATCTGCAAGTGCTTTCGGGTTTTGATTTTAAAGGATATAGACCAGGAAATGTATAAAAAGGCTCGGCCCAGCAAAGAAGCACCGATTCATAGCAAGTGTCTCCATATCTGTGCGATCTGTTGAAGAGTCAAACAATGCTTTGCAACCTTCAAAGCTATGTCTTGGTCCAAAAATGTCCAAAGCAATGTGAAGAGTTCGAATGTCTTCTGAGTTTTTCACGAAAGTATGTCCTTCGCCCTCCTTCGCTTGCCTCAGAACTGTGGACGCGACACCTCTGCTCCCACCTCTCCTTCTCCAATCCATCAATTATTCTACTTCCATCTATTTCCATCTGAGTGCGAGACGCTCCGAGGCATTTTGTCTCTTCTTGCCGCCCATGGCGCAATGGGAATACAACACTACAGAGGACGTAGGTGAACAAACACCCAAAGGCAAAGTCATTTGATACTTTGGCTCAGGCACTGCTTCGCCCTTTGTCCAATGTTCCTTTCAGCATAATCAAACAAGGCAGGACTTTTTACTGTCAGAAATGGGATCTGCTTGCCAAGAAATGCAAGATGTTCTTAATACAATGTAGGAATCTGGAGATGGATTCGCTGAAATAAAATGGGATCATATCATACGTGAGAATTTCTCACAACGCTTTGGTTGTCTGTGATGATTGTAGATATTGTTCTGGTGCTTTGCTCGTCACAATGTGAAGGTCCAAGATACCCAATGCTTGGAAGCTGGACACATCAGGGACCGCGGTGCATCTTGATGTGTGAATGACGAATCTGCTGCACCTGCCACATGTACAAGACTTGAAGAGGAAGAATTTGCGCGCTGCCGCAACACGCGCATGCACGGGCTTGGGGCACCCAAAATCTTCAAACGGGAAGTCACCTTCAAGACCTTTCCTGCAAATTCAAAGGCTTAAAATGCAAAAAAGAAATCAACACAAAACAAATCCATAAACCTTTTTGCTTTATTCAAAGGCTTAAGACTGCATCAATACTCGAGGTACAACTAGCTTCGATGTGTGTTGCTCCTCTGCAAAGTTGAAGCAAAGGATCAGAAAAATTCGGTTGCCAGCTGAATCCAACGAGGATTCTGTGGACCAAATGCATTGCCACAGTGCTCAGCTATGCCCAGCTACCACCTGGGGTATGTGAACTTCGATCCTGTGAGTAAACCAATCAGGGCGCGAAGGGTTTTGCACAGCACGTGCAAAAGGAGAACGAAGGATTTCTGCAGGATTGGAACTTGCAAGTCAAGCTCAACACTGTCTGAAAAGGCAGAGCAATCTGACCAAACATATTCCGAACTTATCAGAAGGAATAAGGCACACGATCAACACATGTAACATGGTCTTGTGTGACAAAAGCATCTGCATCTTTTTTTGTCCCAGCGCTTCCCAGTATTCAAAGAGTGTGGCCTCACAAACCAAATGCAGCAGGGGGTCAACGCAGATGCAAAACAACTTGCAGTTCCTAGTCACACGAGCAGTATCCTTAAACTCAACCCTCTTTTCAAACCACATCGAAACCGACCCTTCCAACCTCTAAATGCCGCTCCGAACCCCGCCAAAGCCAGCCTCTTTCCCAGACCCGTTCGACACACGGAAAGAGTTGGAATGATATTCTGATACTGATATTGAAAGGACGACAATGACCGCCATAACTCTGAACAACTCCCAGATCTTCAAATTGATACTCAAGCTTTACAAATGCCAGTGACTGGTGCCTCCCAACACCAATCAAAACCACGGCAGAATGAAACCATCGAAATCGACCCTTCTCCGCTTCCCCCTGGAGAATTAACCCCACAGTCGCCCGATTGCCACAGGGTACAACACTTTCCAAACAGATCTCATGGCCACATTCTTCCCAACCTAGTTTTCAGAGGCCGCCCCTGCAGCCCACCCTTAATTTCACAGGTAACCCACTTCGTTTGCTACAAACTTAGCCTTGAACAAAAGGAGTGCTGAAATTTCCAAGTTTGCTTCCAGTCACAGGCCGTCACCAATTTGTACCAGGTCACAAAGACGCTTCCCATTGGGCCACAACTGCACCTTTCACCAGCCCATTTTTCCTCAAGTCGTCGGACGCGTATTTCAAAAGCACAGAACCTGTCTCTGCTCTGATGACTGTCTTTGCATCTCTGCTTTAAATTGCAGCTCAAGTTCCAAGTTCCCCAAATTTCCTTCGCCGGCTGCAACGCCTAGAGACTGCTAAGTTGTTTCCAAGTTTTTGTCGTTTGTACTTTGTGCGCGTTGTTTCGTGTGGCTTGTGGAATCAGCTCCATTTACCATCAGTTACCTGCACATCTTTAAGGTATCCAGCTGCAGAGTCAAAGTAGGATAGCCAAAGCACCACCATCGCACAACTTCAACTGCAGCAACTGCAGCAACTGCACATGTCTCGTCACCAAGAAAGCTGAGTCGCTTGGTGCGGATGTCGGTCCAAAGGTCAATAGTTCCGCTCTGAGATCCTTCCAAGACAACCCTCTGCAGATTTGCACTAAGCTGCCCACCTTTACAAGCTCTATCTGAAATATACTCATGTATGTGTATATATGTGTTATACTTTGTGTACATACATCAGATCTCATTCACACAGAATCAAAGCCTCCCAAGATCTGAAAATCCAAAGTCCCAGTGTCGGAAAGCCCTTCAGCTGAAAGTTCTGGATGAGAGCTCAGCAGCCAGGCAGTGCAGCTCAAACGAACCTCAAAACGCTGCCCTCCATCAACCTCCATATGCCACTTCAATATTAGAGAATAATAAGCAAGAGAGATAATAGAGAAAAAGAGAAAAAGAGGTAGAAGAGAGAAAAAAGAGAAAACAAAGCTTCGGTGGTATCCCCAACGGCAGGGGCGATCTAGCTGAACAGATCTTGTTGCACCACAACCTACCGAAACTTTCCGGGAACTTGTTCTAGGAACCTGCACCTCAACCTCCGGAACTTCCCCGAACCTTGTGGAACCTTGATTTGCCAACTGCACTTGAACTTCCCGGAACTTTCTCCGTAACTTCCCAGAACCTTCCGGAACCTTCCCTGGCAACTGCACCAGAACCTTCCGGAACTTTCCCAGAGAATTGCACCGGATCTTCTCGGAACTTCCCGGAACCTTCCAGAACTTGAGCCTGAAAGCTGCACCGGCTCTCACAGGAGCTTAACTGGGCACCCCATAAGCTTACGCTGTTGGGGAAAAAAAAACCAGAGACAAAAGACCAAGTAATAAAATGCATTTCCATAACTCAGAGAGAGGGGACATGAGGGGACAATGAAAACGAGAAAACTTCTCTCGGTGGTCAACAGCAAGGGCGATCTTAACAGATCCCCGCGCCGTGGAGCCGAGCTCCCGGACCCTGCACCTCCACTTCCCGAAATCTTCCGGAACCTTCTCTGCCTGCAACGACACCTCCCAAACTTCGCGGAACCTTCGGGAACTTTCCCCAGAACCTGGCAGCTGCACCCGAACACACCAGAGCTTATTTGGGCGACCAATTAGCTTGTGCTGTTGGGAAATAATAGCCATGTCGAAGAAAGATACACAATTCTACACCTACACATTTTTTCTCCGGTTTCTCCCCTCGAACACCTGACTTCATTATCAAATGCTTCAACAACAAAGTGGCGCCAAAGACTGCAATGCTTCATGAAGTTCCGTGGACTGGTGCCCTGGCAGTGACAAGCAACAACTGCAGACCCAAGCCATGTGGAGGCGTCTGAAGGAGACTGGAAAGGAACACAGTAGTCGGCGCCATCCTAAGACTTTGAAAACTGAAGCGTCGCAAGACTCAAAACTCAGATAGACTCAGTACAAACAAACAATTGATGCCTGATGTGCCTTGATATGCCTTGATATGCCTTGATATGCCTTGATATGCCGTGTGCAAACAGCAAAGGACTAGGTTAAGGTCCAGCGCCCTGAGCCCTCTCCCGGGGTGCTGTCCTCTGTGTGGAACCAGGGTAAACGGCTCATCAACGTGAAACACTTCTGCAAGCCACCTGCAAAAACTGACTGATCAGCACCACACCAGTTCATGCCTGATTGCATATTGTAAGGATGGTGTGTGGTGTCTATGTGTGTGTGTGTGTATATGCCCCTGTGAAGATGTATTTCAGAACGCACACGCAATCAAACATACATAGATGTATATAGGTATACATATGTATGTGTATGATGTAAATGTAGATATGTGTATGATGTAAATGTAGATGTATTGTATCTATGTGTATAAGCAAATGATGACAGGTGCATAGAGCGTAGAGAGCAATTTTGGTCAGGCCTCCCTTTTTACTGATATCCAATTCTCTGCGTTCACTTTTCGAAGTCGAATCTGGCTTGGTGGAAAATATGCTTTTGCAAGTGGGAAAATGTAGAATATTGTACTCGTGTGCGTGTATGTCTTCATGTACGCACTTTCTATTCTCAGGCCACAAACACAATCAGCTGATAGAAACTGCCCATGTTCTTCAAAGTTTGTTCAATGAAGGGTCATGAAGAATCCTGACGAAACCAGCTTGCGTATCCTCAAAACGGCCGTGAAGTAGCATGCATCTTTCGTGCATTCCTTGTGCAAATCTGAAAAGTTCAAGAAAAGTAAGATATGTTGCCAACTGAACTCAGCCTTTTGACATGGGTGGATCTCCGGTGGATCTCCGGTCTCCCACCAGCCAGCAGAAGTGCTCCAAGTAATGCTTCAAGGACGTCCGCTGGAGCCTGCCAATTCTATAGGAACAAATCACTCCTCACCAAACCACGACCATCGAGACTAGAAATGCAACTGCACTTCCTTCTGATTCTCAATGTCAAGACTCTTCAAGACTCAAAAATCATGAATTGAGTCTCATGAGAGTCTCATGAATTGAGTTGTGATCTGGACAAATCACTGTAGGAAAAGAGGCCGGCCTTGCGACCCAGTGGCAGTTCCTTCTTCGTCCCAAGAGGAACTGCATAAACCAAGATAAACCAAGCAAGGAAGCACAAACCACGAGACCGAAAAGAACAACATCAGGGAACACGACTCTTGCGAAAAAGACGTCGCATGCAGTCTTCAACGATCAGATTCTCTATTGCATGGCGTGTTTTGGTCAGCTTTTGTCCATGATACGACAAGCAATGCTTCACAACACGAGGTCAACCAGTTCAATGTCAGGAGCTTCTTGAGACCCGCTACGGCTCCAAGTGATAGGCTTCTCGAGCCAAGGAGCTATGCTTCCCTGGGCTTCCCTTATGGGGATTTCCAGTTTGAAACTTGTACAGTTGAGGGCTTTCTTTGGGAGGACAAACTTGAGAATTCTTGATCTGTTTTGTGAGTTCTCTTCTGGGTTTTGCAAAGTGCTCAAGTATCAAGAAACATGGAAAAAAATGAATGTGAATATGTTGCAAAGAATGAAGCCAGAAACCGCTATCTTTGCCAGCACCTGTGTTGAGAAACTTCTCCAACCCAAAAGAGCCCGCTACTTTCGCTAAGCACCTGCGCCAGAAGACGAAATGAGAAACGCAAAGCAAGAGTCACAAAAGAAGTATATGCAATAATTACACTCGATATACACTGTGTATCAAATGGTGTAAATATTGATATATACATATATATATACATACCACATATCTACATATAGAATTACGCATGTTGCTATTGGAATTGTCTGCACGCTCTCTATCCTACCGAAATTCCGCAGGTGCCAAGCCAAGTGGCGATGAGATCAGAGCTCTGGGCTTACCCAGGAAGGTGCTACCGGGTGAAATCGGGAACCACGCAACCACCCAAGCTTCGACCGTGCGACGTCAGAAAGGGTGTCCACGAGCTGTTGGCCGTCAAGTGCTTTGGTTCGTTCACACGCCACATATGTCATGCTTTTATTGAAAGGAAGCAGGGCAAAGCAGGGCTGGAGAGTTGGAAAGCTTGGAGAACATGCTTTGTCAAGACTTTTTACCACTTGTGAGAGTGTATTAGAGACTGGGTATTGAAGAACACCATTTGGATGTTTGGCACTCAGAAAACCGGTGACTGAAGCAGAAATCCAGAGGTTGTGAAGTCTATGGGTCATTTGTTCAGGGATCGACTACGTAGTCTTAGAGATAGCCATGGCCCAAAGTGAGCCGAAGAGCCCTTGAAGGCTCAAAAGCGACACCAGAGGTTTAGAGGTTTGCAACTTGCTAGCACTTGGCAGTGCCTGCAAGCCCCGCGTGTTGCCATCATGGATACGAGCTTTCCTTGTGTATTTCTATCTAGACTGGAAGTGACTGGCGCAAGAAGTGTTTGGAACAATTTGCTCTGCAGTAGCAAGAAGGAGTACTAAATAGAACATGATCTGTCTCCCAATCATCTTGCACAAATAGAATGGTCAAATTGTCTGGGTTCAGTAGGAAACACTTCCCGAAACATGTTCTTGCAGGTTCTTTCTCCTCTTCTCTCGAGTGTTTTCAGCTCTTTCCAGTTTGACTTTCCTCCTCTTTCCTGGACCTTTCTCATCTCTCCTCATCTCTCCTCTTTCCTCCTCTCTCCTCCTCTTTCCTCCTTCTCCCCCTGTCAGGCGGATCCCTAAGCCTGAGCGAAGCTCCATCAGATCATTGATGTGCAGCTGTGCTCCGCTTGGTGCGCCTGTTTGAGATCAGTGCTGCTGCTTTTCTTTGTCGTTCTTCAAGGGATCCTTCCTGGAGATTGCGTGAAGCTGAAGCGATGATCGAAGCTGCCAAAGCTTCCAGCCTCTTTGCACTCCAAAGCCACGGCGATGAAAAAGACGATCTGTGCAAAACGAGAGACGAAAAAAACATGAATAGAATAATAGAAATGAATAGAAAATACATTCCAAGCACAAAAAGCACCAATTAAAGCTCTCTGCCACCAGCATTGACACCCTGAAATCGCAGTTATCATGGCATCTGAGAGACCCGGGTGAGAGAAAGCACCCCAACAGTGTCGAGCGGCCGCATCTCCGAGCCAAGCTAGTCGAGTGTAGTCATACGGCTCTTCTGCGCCAGTGCTTGTCGTGGCCACCTCCAAAATCCACTCCACCTCGACCTCTGACAGGGTTGTGCTCAGAAGTGTTCAACAGTAGCGGCAGAAACACGTGGTAAGGATTGGCAAAGCAGACTGACAAACTGTGACTCTGCATGGATTCAAAATTGGCACCTTCGAAAGGAGATGATTGGTGGCCTCCTTGCAAAGATGAGGGCATGGGTAAATCATATTGTCACATCCTTGAGAGAAATCTTCTCAAGGTCAACTTGCAAGGCCGGAACTTCTATAGGATATAGGAGCAAACTCAGACCCCGAAACACGTCTCCTCGACTTGAAACTGTTTGAGGTGCCGCAGCAGCTGCTGTTCTTCTTGTAGGGCATGCCGACGTCCTCAGCAAAGAAATTGAAGCTCGATTTGCCTACTACTTGAATTTACTCTCCAAACATGCGCCTCTCCCTTTGGGTTCGAAGTCAAGACTCCTTCGTAGGTTCTTCTGTGAAAAGGCTGCAATGTGAATTCCAAACCTGAACAGGTCAGCACCAGGTTTTTCGCTTCCTTCGCTTTGAATCCCAACGCTGAAAGGAAACATGGCTGGCCATATGGGGATACGGTCAACTCGGCCCCTGGCTTAGCTGCACTGTTTCTTTCGCCCGGTGAACATGTTTTGCTACCCATGTTTCTTCAATGCCACGGCTCAGTGCTGCGTGTTGGACCCGGGGCACAGAGCAGGCTGTGAATTCAAGGCGCGCAGCGCTGGGGAAGCGCTTCGCTTTGCCGAGGAACGCTTCGTTTCCAGTGAGAGCTTCTCCTGGAGCAAATCTTCCAGCGAGGCCCGAAGCTCAGCCACAGCATTCAGCCGTTTCAGCTTCCTCAGAGAAGGAAAGAAGAGAAGAGAAAGAATATGGAGAAGGGAAAGAATATGGAGAAAGAATGTG
>VSDK01025300.1:0-43741 GCA_009767595.1 Symbiodinium kawagutii
AAATATATATATTTATTTATTTATTTATTTATTTATTTATTTATTTAAAGATAGATATAGATATGTGGTATTTCTTTAGCCCAGTAAATATTTTTTAAACGGGGTCCCACATTGCGCTGAGTCTTGACAAAGAAACCTTTCTAAAGAAGTATGACTACTTGAGAGTGGTTACGGCGAGCACTAGGTGGATCAAGTGCAGGTGCCTTCACTGCATGCCTTGTGCGTCCCATGAGCATTGTCGACGTTTGGATGACCAAAACTGGCCACAGGAATCCATGCAGGAAATGAAACCCGCAGGGCAGGGCCTGGCACTACGGTCTCCCAGGAGTATCACCAGGACTCCATGGAGTCCAATGCTGACATTCTTTACCTCTACGTGACCTCCCTGCACTGGTGCCTCGACCGCGAAGCTAAGCGTAGCCACTGGTGGCTCTTCCAGCGCTGAAAAGGAGCCTGATCCCCAACACTGCTCGAAATGACCACGTGTTGAAATGGTGATGTTCACAGTCATTCACAACTGATGATCAAGTTCATTCAGGTGTATCACTATGTCCTTGTTTCTCAGAATGGGGGACCCTCCAAATCATCCTTTAGTAACTATTGATAGTGATAAACCAACCATTATAATCCATTCTAGTAGCTGCTATATTCAACCATTAACCATGTTTAGTAGTTCACCAACCAATACCAGGCATTTTCAGCAATAAACCATCCATTTTTGGGTGCGAAAAAAATCGCTGCCCATCGCCAAGCCAGGACCGGCGAAGAATTCTTCGCGGGCCAATGAAGCAAACTGAAACGAAAGGAAACAAAGTCCTGTACAACAAAACCTGGCCGATCTAAACCTGGCTGATCTAAACCTGGATTTGTTTTTGAAGTGAACACAAAACGGAAGTTCTGTCGTTTGTTTACTTTCAAAACTGAAACTGAAATGAAACTAATTTGCAAAAGCCTGTACACGACAGGAAATCAAAGTGCCAACGATCCGTTTGGAAGTTCTGTGTTCAAAGCCCTCATGTTTTTCAGCCGAAGTTGATGAGAAACTGTATCCAACTCGTGTGGTGTCCGTGATCCAACTGCTTGGCAAGGAAAGGGTTGTGGTTACCCCAACGGTTGCTCAGAGACTTTTAGAGACATCATGCCATACACATGCTCAACAACCATGGGCAGCTCTCTTCGTCGTCCGTATCCAGTAATGTTTATGATAGCCATACATGGACAAGAAAGCTGTTTGAGATTTAACCAAATCAGCAGAAAACAAAGACAGTTGCAAAAATGTCCTTGCAGATGTGATCCATTTTTGGGGTTGCCCCTATGTTCCCTATGTCCCCTATGTCCTGTTTTTGTCTCGAAAAGTTGATGGGCCATTCTTCTTTGGTTGCTCGTTCACAGTGTGGCTATGGCCATGAAGCGTTCCTTTCCTTGTACCCCTCAACTTGTTGATTAGACATGATTAGACTGATTTTTTCATCGGTGATTGCTCCTTCCATAGACTTTCTTGGATGCTGCTGCATCCCCGAAGAGCTTCGATGGTGAAAATGTTGTGCTCCCCAATGAAAGAGTTTTTGGATCCCTTGTCTTCTACTTTTTTTACTATCCAGACATGAAACTCTTGCCATGAAATTCTGGATAGTAAGAGGTAGTAGGAGATAGTAAGTTACGGATCATGTCTTTACTATCCTTTTTTCTTACTATCTCCTTTTCTTACTATCCCTAGCCTTCCACTTTGAAAAGATCAGCCTCTTGGTAGCATCAGTCACGTGGATTGTTAGACATTTTAGCACTTTGGTCGGGGGTGATAACTTGCCACAGTAGGTAGCACCAAGCACACCCAAGATTTGTCGCACCGATCCCCTATCCAACCCACCCGGGTGTGGGGAAGCAGGGCCCCATGAGACCTTGGAGATCCACCGCCGCCCAGGTCATTGACGCAGTTCACCCCTGCATCCATTGACGTGGCCGCTGTGAACGTTCCCGAACGAATCTTCTCGGTGGTCTTGACCCTGGCAGGACGCCTGCGGTGCTTGGGATGTTTCCCCATGTTTGTTGCTGATGTTGTTTGCAGATGGGTAGGTTTAGAATGGTTTAGACTTTGACATACAAGATCATTCAAAACAGTAACACGTTTGAAGCTTTATGTTTATATATTTTTCATATATAGATATATCTTCAAAATAGATGCATACAGTTTAACTACAGTAGATCTAGATAGATCGCAAACTGAAGCTCGTCTTCCTTCTTCTTTATCTAGGGCCGAGGGTTTGACCTCGTGCGATAGGAAACAAGTTCTCCCTGGGCCAATCATACGATCATAGCATTCTTCCGTTTTTAAGGGCCTAGTTGGTTGCCTCTGCTTTGTGCATAGTGAAGTATATGATTAATCAATATATATCTATATATATATATATTTATATATACGTGTTACATACTAACCGATTGACACAAACTATAGTACACATGTATTGAATCAAATAGTACAAAACTTCTCTTGTCTCCTTCATATGGATCCAAGCTCACTGAATTTGCACGACTGGAATCCTCTCCGCCAGCTAAAGATGTGACATGATGTGACCATCCGAACAAAAAGATGTGCCCTTTGAATGAGGCGAGGCGACCTTTATGGCAGATAGAACTATAGTTCTCAGCCGCTTTATTTCCAACTTCGATGCACTAAAGTGGCCAACGTATGTGCACACAAAGTTAGCTTTGATTCTTGCGTGTTTTCACATGGCAGTGTTCTGGTGTCAATTGCATGTTTTTTTCCTATACGTGCCTTGTGTGCACGTAAAGAAGGGGCATGTCCGAGAGATTCCCATGGCAGGACTCATTGTCTTCAGTCTTTTCATCGGTTCCATCAACCAAGCCCTTGCTAAGTTGACAGACCTGACAGCGCCACTTGGACAGCTTACAGCTGTGATGGTTGTTGCATAAGATGGATGGCATTGTCGCCAGGTTCCTTGTGCTCTTGTAGTAGTTGTTGCTGCTTTTGTCCCTGATAGTAACGAGTATTTTTCGTAGCTGCTGCCGCTGGTGTCTTTTTCGTCGTTGGTTGTTGTCTCTCGTTGAAGTTGTTACGTGTGAACAACTATTATGATTGTAACATATTATGAATTATGATTGTTATTATTGTTATTGTTACGGGTGTTGCTGTCCTCTCCGCTGTTGTCATTACTGTTGCAGCAGGGCAACATGTCGTGATCAATGAATCTCATTTCTTCACGGTTGTACCCTCAACAGAAGGATGTTGAAAATGTTCATTCCTGCACAGGAATCGAACAAGCCAATCTCAGTATGTCTCATGATTTTCAGGGAATTTCGGTGCAAAGTCCCCTCGTGTGGACAGGTCGAGTATGGAAACTTCTGCATCTGCCCACAGTAATGATGATTGTCCGGATCCATGCCTTGCGATTGCCATACCTCCCAGGTTAGGCTTATTTGCAATAGGGTTATTCATACATGGTGGTACCTACTAGCCATGCAAGTTCACAGCCACTGTTAGTAGGCGCCAGTGACTTGGGTTTGCACCATGTTTGAACGAACCCAAGTGAAGCTTCGCCGAGTTGTTTGTAGCGATGGATCATTTCTTCGGAAAAAGTCTTCTAGGAACCTAGGAATGCTTCACAGGATGGTTTACGAATGTTTATGATTTGCACAGCGCCAAAACAAAGACGCGAGCTGCTAAAGTTGTTCCCTGAAACATGCCAAAGTTTAGCACCTATTCCAGGGGAAGCAGCCTGATAGAATTTCAGGGTATGAATCACGTTGTCATGTTGGATTCATCTCAATAGACCACCCTGATTTGGGATAGATCACCACCTATTTTTATCTAATTGACATACAGGAATCTGTTTCCACCATCAATGGTGCCAATTACATGGCTGGTGATACTCACAAACTGGGGGCTGCATACTGATATTGATCTGCCTTTACTGTGTACGGTCCCTGTGCTGCTTTCCAGCAGCTTCTGAGATGTCCCAGCTGCCAAGGCAAGAAACTCGGCAACATCAACTGGTGCGTCGCTATGTCACGGAGAAGCGCGTCTCCGTGTCCCGGCTGCTGCCGATGGGGGTCCCATCTCATGTCTAAGATAGCAAGATGGAAAGCCAAACAGCCAGACATGGCCAGACTCAAGCACGGGGAGGACCTGCTTCTATCCAAGTAGCCCGTGCTTGCAATTCTTTTCAAACTGGCGACTGGTTTGGTCTTTTCAGAAAGAACACACACATAATGAAAGAAATCTCTTGAGCTGTAGCTTTCAATACCTTTTGTCTCGCGACAAAGACTGTCAGAATACAGCATGACACTTTTTGATATTATACTACTATGGTTCCAACATTTGTGTGGCTACTCCTCGACAAGCAACCAGGTTTATGACATTTGCGTTACTGTACTCTCAACCAAATGATATGATTTTCATGTCCAGCATGGTCTTAACCCCCACCGTCTCCCAAAATGAGCATGTTAAGAAAGAGAACTGCAATTTGAGAGGTAGAGCATTTGTGGACAACCACACACACATGTATACTTTATTTTTAAGACACATAATACATGCATGTATATGCTATGTAATCATGCATGATATTTACACACACCAATAATCACATACATACATACATACATACATACATACATACATACATACCTACCTACCTCCCTACCTACCTACCTACGTACGTACGTACGTACGTACGTAGGTAGGTAGGTAGGGAGGTAGGTAGGTATGTATGTATGTATGTATGTATGTATATATGTATGTATGTATGTATGTATGTATGTACGTACGTACGTACGTACGTACGTACATACATACATACATACATACATACATATGTATAATATATGATATATTTGTATGTACACATATATTTAAGTGCAGCATTAAAAAAATACAAAATAATATCTTTAATAACATATATATATATGTGTGAATAAAAACCCAATCATATGTGTATATATATATATTAATTATTGATCTGATATGTATGTCTATACTCATTAAAACACACACAATATGTACATATATAAATACAGTATATATAGTATATAAATATAAATGAACCAGACAAATACATGGTTTCAATGCATAAATCTATGTCTATCATTCTTTCTTCAGCAGTTTGCACCACGGACGTCCAGCGCTGTTTCAGGTGGAGTTGGCGGGCGACATCCTTCGCTGTATTCGTCAGCGGGGGCTTGGAAAAGAGAGCAGCTTGGTGGCTGCGAGCGCAAGTGTCTGAAATCGTTGGTGACGTCACGGGTCACGGGTCCCTGAGGGTCCAGATCCATATGGGGTCCCCATTATGGAGTCAAGCCATAGGGGACTCCCCAAATCATCCAATACTAACAATTTCAAGTAATACACCAACAATTCGTGCGGTTCCCTGTATTGAGACACCGCCATATTAAGATGAGAACTGTATCAATAAACCATCCATTCATAATAAAGATATACTGTAACCATCTAAATGGTTTACGCCAAATTACCTATGTTTCATATCCCATATCAATGTTAATAAACCACCCATGTTTGGGAGAAATCACCAGCTAATTTAGGTAACTCCGGGATGGTCTATTAATGTGGATCTACCATTACTGCAAGTTACATGATTGTGGGATCTCAGGGTACTCTCAAATATGGGTTCCCGGCCAGAGAACAACAAGGACTTCCCCAAAAAAAGAAAGTTCCAAATCACGGGGATCTATCAACTAAGTCAGTTGCCAGCACAAAGGGGGTATGTATTCAATGCCTATTTCCGCTACTAGTAGCGCGTCATCATAGACTTATAGCAAAGAAAAAGGGGGCTGAACCTGCCAAGAATCCAACAAGTCCACGCACTCAGCGGACACCTTGCGACAGGGCTGAGCTGAGTGTTTCAGGGTTGGTGCTTCTAAGACAGCGAGCCCCATGTCCTGGGGACCGGTCGGGTGGGCAGCTTCCATTGGCAAACAAAAACGAACTTCCCGAAAATGGTTGCAGATGTTTCCGAAAACCTTGCCCAAGCTATCAATTTCAGGAGCTACAATGTTTTCCTTGCGAGTTGTTTTTTGTAGATGTACTCTGTAAAAGCACTGTGGACAGTCAGACAGCCTTTTTTCTGAAGGGGTTGGTGATGGACTGCCGAAGGGTGAGGCAGAGGCCCAGATCTCCCCTTGCAAGCGGGCACCCCCAAGGTACTTCCAACCACCGTCGTGTCTACCACTTGTTGGGGAGCCCCGCCAGGCAGCAAGTTGGTCCTTTCCGACATCAAGATTTTTGATCCATGGCAAGTCTTGGGGGCCGCTGCAAGCAGTGGAGAGTGGTATCAATGGTTGCATGATATTACTGTACCAAGGTGCATGTAACCATTTTGGTTATCAGTGGTATCATTGGATATTGTAGTTATCAGTGGAATCATTGGTGATTGCATTTCACCACTAACATCCAACAGAAATCATTGACAGTGACCACTATTGTGTTGTTGAACCATCATCGATTCACCGCCTTTTATGGCAGTTGTTATCAATATTGGTAATTGACAATAAGAACGCACCATCCTGGGCACATTGCTTCCAAGTAAGCAGCATGACCCAGAGTACAGAGATGCTGTGTCCGTGTATTTGGGGATGTTTCAGTCTCAGTATTGACCAACCAACAAATGGATAGACGAACATCACAACAGCTAGACGAGGTGACTAGCTTGGTTCACCAGCGGTAGAAGGTGTTGACCCACATCCGTCTAATGGCAGGTCCATTTATTCATTGATCACCATCACAAACTTGCCAAACATGGATGGTGATTGACCATCCCTTGCTCAAATTCATAGCCGGCACAAACATATGCATACCACGTCAAGCCTTTCAAGAGTGGCCACTGGCCATCTTCGTTTCCGCACACGGTCGTGCAGCACATAGACGTATGAATGAAGAGAGGTTGACAGGTTGACAAAAGAAATTGCAATCTTCATGTCCAGAAGTATTTAGAAATAGCGGTTATTCACACTTGTTCATACAACAGACATTGCAAACTCCAGATAGAAGTCTTCTGCATGAGAATCTGTGCAGGTCACCCCTTCTCGACTCATGATTGATATGTTTCAACACAATGACAACAACACCACCACCAACAACAACAGCAACAACAACAACAACACCAACATGAACAGCGCCACCAGCAAAAACTTCAGCGATGGAAAATAAATTTCACAAAATTTGGATTTCATAGACATGAGCTTCAAGCTTGGCATCACCCCCTGACCCTATCATGTGGTTCAAGGTGCGCCCCCCCTAGTTCTAAGTTGGTTAGTAAGCCATTTAACTATGGTTATCTACCATAACTAGTAGTTACCCTAGTAGAATCCTATAACCACGGGGTTTTTGTGCCATGCGCCCGAGGAAAGTTTGCCTCCCAAGTTGCTGGTGCAGCTGCGGCAAGAAGTGGGCATTCCCATCCTGGAAAGTCACGGCTTGTTGAGACACGCGCCTTGGTGATGCCGCAGCAGGCATGGCAAAGTCATGCCAGATACCAGAAAAAGTCCGAACGCAACGAATAGTCAGTTAGTGGATACTAATGGATACTAACGGATACTATAGGATACTAGTGGATACTAACAGATACTAATGGATACTAATGGATACAAAAAACTTACACATGTGTGTGTCATTGAAGTATTGAGGGTTGGCTTGACAAGCCTCCAGCGGCAAACTGTGCAGAATCGAAGAATCGAATTCCAGGATCGAGAATCGAGAATCGAGGAAATTCCTGGTTGTTGATTATAATGAAAGCAGGATTAAGGAATAAGCAGGATGAAGGAATAAGAATCGAGAATCGAGAATCGAAGAATCGAAGAATCGAAGAATCGAGAATCGAAGAACCGAAGAATCGAAGAATCGAAGAATCGAAGAATCGAAGAATCGAGAATCGAAGAATCGAAGAATCGAAGAATCGAAGAATCGAGAATCAAGAATCGAGAAGCGAAGAATCGAAGAATCGAAGAATCGAAGAATCGAAGAATCGAAGAATCGAGAATCGAAGAGTCGAGAATCGAGGATGAAGGATGTTGAGGGTAGAGCACAGTGTTGCGGAGGTAATAACAGTGATTGACAGCGATGTTTTCTTTGGCAAACCATTTCGGGAGGACTCTGTCTAGTGTGAAATTTCTTGCAGAGCATTTTGAAGCGGGGGGAGAAGTCACAGAAGCAGTGCTGATGTATTTCTTGGCCGCCAGATTGCTCAATGTTGTCAAAATGTCGAGTGTGACAGAATGACCATGAATGGCGTGAATCCCATGAGATGCCAAGCGCCACTGCACGCTTGTAACCCTGACAGTGCGTGTTTGTTCCATTTGGTGTCAACAGGTATAGACCATGACGTTTCTCACCATGGGCACAGAACAACTTGTTTTCAGCTTTTCCTTGGCATGTTGCGTGGTTGAGCTAGAACCGACCCACACCCATATGGCAGTGGGTCAAAACCCTGTACTCCTGGTTCCCCTATCATTAACCATTGTTTTGAGGGTTGGCTTGACAAGCCTCCAGCGGCAAACTGTGCAGAATCGAAGAATCGAATTCCAGGATCGAGAATCGAGAATCGAGGAAATTCCTGGTTGTTGATTATAATGAAAGCAGGATTAAGGAATAAGCAGGATGAAATCGAAGAATCGAAGAATCGAGAATCGAAGAATCGAAGAATCGAAGAATCGAAGAATCGAAGAATCGAGAATCGAAGAACCGAAGAATCGAAGAATCGAAGAATCGAAGAATCGAAGAATCGAAGCCGAAGAACCGAAGAATCGAGAATCGAAGAATCGAGAATCGAGAATCGAAGAATCGAAGAATCGAAGAATCGAAGAATCGAGAATCGAAGAATCGAGAATCGAAGAATCGAAGATTTGAAGAATCGAAGAATCGAGAATCGAAGAAAATCGAAGAATCGAAGAATCGAGAATCGAGAATCGAAGAATCGGAGAATCGAAGAATCGAAGAATCGAGAATCAAGAATCGAAGAATCGAGAATCGAGAATCGAAGAATCGAAGAATCGAAGAATCGAGAATCGAGAATCGAAGAATCGAGAATCGAGAATCGAAGAATCGAGAATCGAAGCCTTGTGAAGCCGGGTCTCGAAGTATTATGTTTGCATACATCATTATGTATATTGCACACAGTGGTATCATATCAATATATAAATAAAGATATATATATATAGATAAATGAATATATATATTTAATTATATATGAAACATTTATATATATATATATGTATTTAAAAAATCAATCCTGGACTGATACATATCCGCAGAAAGGAGAAAATAGTTTGACAGGCCGGCAGTCCATGAATGCAAGATGCTTCAAAAGTACGTCTAAGATAATCGAGTTTGATTTCTGAACCATTCGGAACCACCAGAAGCAAGTACCGATTATGAGTCGTCATCACTAGCCACTATGCACTGTCATTGACCATCAAACCGTTATTGCAATCATTGCCATAGTTGTCCCTCAGCAACCGTGATGCCGACCTAGTTTTGTTGTCACGAACAGCGCTTTAGTGGCCAAATATATGACATGGCTAGCCAAGATGATGTCGCGCCAGGCCCTTTGGCCATCATCATCATCATCATCATCATCATCACCATCATCACCATCATCACCATTTTTTGGGTGCTCAATATAGATCTTTGAGGGGTGGCCAACCATTATCTGTTGACCTTAGGGGTGGCTTGACCCACTGGTGGTTGTAGTTGAACCAGTAACTTTGAATGGCTGTGATATGGGAGGTTCTCAAAGCTTACCACAAAAATGGCTGATTTAGTATTATGAATGATTAAAAGCGATGATTTGCGGGTACCCCTAATTTGAGAAACACCCATATGTTGGAATATGTTGTAATAACGGGCTGAAGTGACAGTGTTGACTATCAATGGCCAATAGTGGCTGATAGTGGGTATTCATGGCTAGGAAATTTATCCACAAAATGGATCCCAACAACCCTCAAAGGCATGGTCATGTTTGCTAGCGGAAAAATGTGGCACCTTGTGTTTGGACAAACCTAAGCTTGGACTCCAACTTGCTACCAGTGGGAAGCTTGGCAATCTCAATCGTTGGCTTCCCTGATTTAATGCGATTTATTTACTCTTTTCGATTCCCTCCTCGACTCAACCACCTGCGGAAAAATGCCATGAAACCACCATACATGATGGCCAACCATCATGAATTTTCCGATTGGAGTAGCCATCAAGCACACAGAAAATCATGGTCACACAAATTCACATTAGCAGTTGAGGTGGAGCACCTCTCACACGGCGACACCTGTTTGGGAGGCCTTTGACTCTTGGCGCGACCGGTGCTATGGTGTGGGACATGTGGGCCTGTGAATGACCATGTCATGTTTCAAACGAAACGGAGTCCGAAATCGCTGAAGAACGGATATGCTCATGGGATGCATGGGCGATTGAAAAACCATGCGTGAAACGCGGCTGTATTTCATCAATTCCTTGGTGCATGCGTTGGTTGATGGTGTTTGGTCAGCAGCAGTGAACACATGCAGAACCACGATGAAATCAATAATGGCGAGGTCACATCACCTCGTTGCTGCTGGGGATGGGCAGACCCTGTTTGGTTCCCAGTTTCCTATGCCAAACGGTAGTCCTCCAGACAAGAATCTGCTCGTTTGATTCAGGGTACCTCATAAGTTGGTGGTTCTGTTCAAATCGTCACTACCACTTGCTTGAAATGCGCATGTTTGTTGAAGTTTTGTTCACAGAAATGTATGGATTGTTGGATATGGATCGAAATGATCGTGCAAAAATCAACCTGGTGCATTTGTTGTACATTGTATGCACACATAGATGTGATTTGTTTACATATTTGCATATGCGCAAGATGTAATCCGAGCGGTGGTGCTAGGGCGGGGGTCGCCAAGGCTATCGTGCGCTCCAAGAGGTCAGTGTGGTTTTCGGTGACCTTGTCAGCGATCTGGGGTGGTGAGTTTCGGTTGGATGCAGACAGATGCATACGCAGAAATATCGCACACATATGTAGTATGTAATACTCGCAACTGGTTTGTATTTTGGTTCTTGGGGTGGCAAAGTATGCAAAGTTTGGAGGGAGCACGCCGTTGTTGTTTGTGCAACACTTTCCAGTAGTATTGGCCAGACCCAGCTATCAATCATCTATTTGTTTTTTTTCTGAACCAGCAAGAATAGCCGATCTATTGACTCCTATTGACCAAGTATCAATCATCGGCGCTAGTTGGTCAAATCGTTCAGATCATATTGATGTTTTATGAACGGAGCAACATCAATACCCCTTCAAGTATGACATTATTTCAAACAGAAAGGACCTGCCAGGAAAATTCACCAAATCTTGCAACGCTACTCATGGTGGATATACCAACCAGTGGCGTAAAAACAATGGTTGGACTGTGCTTTCTCCACGTTAAACTGCGAATCACCACGAATCCATCCGGGACTGTTCAAAGAGCCAAGCTAATTCATTGTATGCCATAGCTTTCCTGCCAAACATCCAAGACCATCAGCACAGCGCCAAAAATCGTGGCCCGCTATTCTATAGGAACTGAAGGGTTCTAGATGGTTCTAGCATGTTCCAGCTTTATGATATCTAGATCTTCATGGAGGTTCTCTTTTCAGCCGGAAGCTGTTCAGGCTGAGAAAGAGCCCGATTTAGGAAGAATCGCCTGAGGGTGAAATTATCGCCCGACTTGATTTCAGCCATTTTCATTCGTTTGTGCAACGATCATTTTTCAGCATATGACAAAAACACAGGTCGGGTCAAACCGCCCGAATACTGCCAAGAAGTGTCCGAATTACTTTCACCAAAATTAATCATTTGTTTTTTCAACACATCGTCAAACCCTGGGAGCTGGAAGAAACGCCCGAACAAGCAAATCAGCCCGCAGGCTGAAATTATCAACCAAGACCTGTTCAGGCTGATTTTTGGATTCAGACTGAAATTAACGGCTGCAATGAAGATGGAGGTATTGAGATGTTGCTATTTCCATCAATTCTTAAGATTGAATCATAATTCTGGCTGCGGAGTAGTTGAACCACAAAAGGCAGTGCAGCTCAGTCCATGACAAGGCTTGGAAACAGATCTATGTCCTGCGAATTTTTGCGGATGGCATTATCCATGCCTACCCTGCATCAAATTGACATTCACAAATGCACATGTCTATGGTGAGCCATCAGAGACTCCAATTGAATGGTTGTTATCAGGTACTGCCTACCCTATCCATGAAAGGGCTTCATGACAGGGTGAGGGGACTACTCTGAGCTCCTTCGGGATCACGTATTAATCCATTACGGTGCTGGATGATGTTGCTTTAAGTCTGGTGTAGTTCTTCAGGGCGGTCCTGAGGCGAAGAGCTATTTGTTTCTGGCAATGCTGGAGAAAAGATGTACTTCGTGAGGAGCAGTGCTGCAGGGTTCCCACCCAGGGTGGAAAACTATGAAAAATCCACGATGCTGTTCTGGTCCACTATGCTCCTCTTCAACTCCGGTAATTAATTTCCTTGTTGCCTAACGCAAGAATTAAGATACTCTTAATGGGGTTCTCTATCAATCAGTTCAAGCATACTGAACTTAGAAATTCGATGGGCATCTTGTAACAACAAATGATTACAAGACTCGGCGGAAAGGGTCCGAATAACGTTTGATGTCCCTTCTTTGCGCCACAAGAATTCATGAGCATTTGGCATGTTTACTTACGTGCGCGTCCCTCATCATACATTGGAATTCTCATACGTGCATATATGTGCAAAATGGATGACATAGGTTGTTGTGGCCCACACACACACACACATAGTTAATGTGAAATCAATTGTCTTATTGGCAGAATACGTCTTCATATCTCTATGGGTCCCCGTGCATTATTGGCTGTTTGTTTAACAATCGCCAAGGCTACAGCGGACAAGAAGAGGTATCGTCCATGGCAATGACCAACAATAGCCAACAACAGCAAGCAAGCACCTACCCACAAGAAAATAGGCAACAGCAAGTCACCATAAACAGCGCTGACCAATATCATAACCAAGCATCTACACAACTCACCATTCCCAACCAGCACGTTTGGGTGTTGGATCACCACGTAAAGTTGCTTTGATCCAGGATGGTAGGTCGTAGCTATCAATTATCCAGCTCTGGTTTTGTCTACCTTTGCGGTCAATATCTACAAAGGCATGCAGTCTGCCTATGATCAAGTACATGTATTTAGAATATGATATTGATGTACAATCTAAACCGATAGTACGTGATTAGATTTAAATACACATTTGCATATGTGCATACGTATCTATGTATATATATATATTATATTCATTGTATATATGTACGATTATGTGTGTATATATATATAAAGGTATTTGTGTATGTGCATGTTTAAATGATTCAAGTGTTTTTACACAAACAACTTAGATATGTGTACAATCTATCTATCCATATATATATATATGTGTTTTATTTGTATATCTTTATATATGTGCATATGTGTGTGTGTGTGTGCGTGAATGTCCATGCTCTCAGCAGAAAGTTTCCTAGTTAGTTGATCAACGAGCGAGTCAAATTGCCACAAACAAGAGTATGTCCATCAACATCGCTAGCTGTTGGTAAGATTGTCCTTTGCCACCACAACCAAGCATTGTGAACCATTTTCTTAGCTGCCGAGCATGATCAATTCCTTTCCTTACTGTGTTTCCTCAGCCCCTAAAACGATTAATCACTGAGCATGATGAGCATGATCCCCCAGCGGCTCCATGTATGGCATACCTACATTTACCTTTAAAAGTGACCCATCTGGGTCCCTCATTGAACCATCACGTCCCCCTTGTCCGTGAGGAGCGGTCAACTTAGCTACAACTGGGACGGAACTCCACATATCTCAGATGATGTGGAGCCCAACACACGCGTGAGTGCCTGGGTGGACGCGCTAGGGTACCGCGTTGTATATTTAGGTGTTTCTTAACATGGGGGGAACTAAAAATTAAGAAACCTCAATCTTTGTTAGGGTTTTTGGTTTCTTAACCAATTTAGATGATGAACCCCTGAAATTGCTGGTTTATCATCTTCAATTGATTAATATCGGTGATCATTGGGGGTCCCCTATGACTTGAGAAAGACTCGTCTCATGCATCTCCTGGCTTATCTTTACTGTATGCTTGTATTTAAAGGATTCATACTATTTCCACTGCTTGTTTCAAGCCGAAAGAACCATTTTACAAGACTTGGACTTCCCGACAATTTACTACACAACAAATGCTGAAGATGGGATAGTTGATGCCCGGATTGCCTTTGATCTCTTGGTAATATGCTTCACAAAAAGCTACCAAGAACCATTGGTCAGTATGCTACAAAACAGCAATTCTCTCACAAGCATGCTCCTTATTAGTATACTGATTGGTCTATTTTATTTAGAGACTCTGGCGAACCATTTCCAAATGTTAAATTTTCTACTAGGCAAGTTCATTTGCCAGAGGGTTAGTTAAAGCCCATTAAAGCCCCATTCATGATGATTCTCCATTTTCATCAACCATTGCTAAGTACCATGAAGCATCACGAAACGCGACTACCCCTCACCAAGCATATTACTCACTAAACATTTGATTATTTGACTTCTTATGAAAACTGATCATTCTCTACGCGTTATGATGAACCCTGATGTTTGATCATAAAAGCCAGCATTCACGACTATTATAGGCACATCTAATAGCTATTATGATATGTTTTCTTTTAAGTGGTTGTTATTTTTGCTTTTCGTTAGCTGTCAATAGCTGTCAATGACAAACCAATATAGAACCATTCTGCTAGTGATTGGTGTTCATTGAACACTTGCATTGATTGCTCACCCGTTCCAATCACCACCAACCACAATCATCAAGCTTCCAGATCGAGAAGCCTAAGCATTATCGAGCGCACAAACCGTGATTAATCATGGACGAGACCCATAGCAGCTTGTCAACTCAACCACTACAAGCCATTCCTAAGCATGATTGGTAAATACTAGGCAGCTTGTTAACCAGCTGGGGCGCATCATCAAGCAGCTTCCCGAAAAAAAACAAACCATTACCGTCTCGAGCAGTTGATGGTTAATCATGGTCAACCAGCTTAACCATCATCAAGCGCAGCTTCTTCTCCAGCATACCACACGGCACCGCTACCCAGCTACCCATCAGCACCGGCGAAGCATCGCGGCCGCCCGGCTGAGGTGAAGCGTCGCTGTGGCTGCACTGGGAGTACCGAGGTCGCTTAGCTTGCTCGGCTCAGCTCCTTGGCAGATGCTTCGTCAGGCGGCCTCCTAGGGGGTGGGGAAGCATGGGTGGGGTAGCCCCAAGTTGGTATGGTGGGTTAACAAGGGTGAATATTGGATGATTTGGAGCTATTGGTTGATTTATGTTGGAACTGGTAAATATCGGATGATTTGGGGGTTCCCAATTCTTGAGAACCCCCTTATTAAGTATATAATGGTGAATAATGGCTAGAACTAACGATTGTTGATGGTCAACTAAATGCTTCATCATGGCTAACTAATAAGTTGATCATTGTTAATTTATGAGAAGCTGGTTAAGTATACTTGTTGATCAAACTTTATCGATGTGATTCGCATGGTCCATTATGTAGTGGTCGATTACCAGAAAGTCGTTTTATTGTTTTAAAAGATGGTTGATTAACCGTCAGTGCTAGGGATTAAGAACCAATGAAAATCTATGTGGTAGATCCCACTGCTGCTCAACCAGTCCTATGTTTGGCAGAAATGGCCTATCAATAACATGACTCTACTATAAACAAAGGCCTTGTGATCGTGGTATAACATCAGTGAAGCTACAACTTGTGGTGATATAAGGTTAAGATGTCAGCAGGGTTTCCAATGTTCACTGTCAATAGCTCCTATTGTTTCAGTAGTGATAATGATGAACGTTGTAAATACAGGCTATAAGAATGTCAGAGCTGCTTCAGAAAGGTTGAGGATGACACAACAGCGGGAAAGATACCAACTATGTTGTGGCAACTACCTGTCGGCGCGATCATCCGACAGGCCCTGCCGAGTAATTGATCATAAATGACTTGACCAGTTTGTCATCACTTGTTGCCGTTGCTGAGCTGGACGTTTGAGGGTGTGATTTCAATTGATTTCATAACCTATGGGGAGGCAAATTGTCTCACTGATTCAGGCAAAACATGTTGTTTTTTGCTTTTGCATTCCTAAAACCAATTTAGAGTTGTGTATCAACAATACTTCAAGATCTTCAAGTGTGCAGATGCCTATAATGTAGGAGTATGTGTTTGTGTGCGAGTGAAACGTCGGATTACTTGGTGCCCAAATAGCTCTGAGACATCCAGCTTTGGGCGAAGCTCACCAAGGAATTCGCACCTTTTCCATTTGGACGCCTTGATGTTCCGAAAGGTGTGGGTTCTCTGGTCCCCAGTGCTCGCCCCAGGGGTGTTGGCGTTGGAAACACACTCTACCTGTGTCTCTGAAATTCAGACCCTGTCCCTGTTCCCGTATACTTGGTGAAACTATGACCACGCATAAATCACTATATAATTGAGTTCAAGGTGATGATTCCTCCTGGGGCCAGCTTTATTGGGAGGAACTCGTTGATGTGACTTTGTGTGCTATGATTTTGAACGACACGTTTTTTTAAAAGTCGGTTCCTCCTGCAGTGCGAACCAACCAGCAGAAAAGCATCTGAAAGACTCGCAAAAAGAGCTACAGCACCCCCAGCGCCATGGTGGGCCTGATGATTCTCCGAACAATTAGCAGTTGTTTTTCCACGTTCAGTTGATGGTTTGGTTGTTTGAACCAAGTGCTGGTCATCGTTCTGACCTCCATTCCCTATGAATCAACAGTTTCGCAGGGGGTTGACATTTGGGGAGTGGATTAGTAGGAAAACAGTGGCAAGTTTGAGGACGCCACATTTACTCTGTCATATTTGGCTCAAGCTCATGCACGGGGGTACCCCAAAGTGCCCTGTCGCGACATCATAGCAGTAATAGAGGCCTCGGGGTACCCCAATGCATGGATAAGCTCACATTTCCCAAACGACCAATTTGGAAGGAGGATACTACCACATGGCTGGTACAGTATGAGTGCGCCAGAACCGATGGCATCAATCTCCCAATCGGAGAACGATTCAGGGACGAAAACGGGAAACCTGGAGAATTGGTATACCTGCTATTCATGCAGATACTATCATGTTACAGTATGACAGGTCCGCGTCTCAAACAAATTCCACACATTTATACAGATATCAATGATTAACTGAAGCTTGCACTGCGTCTACTCTTGGAATCTTTATGAGAAATCGGCTGTGCCCCTCAGCTTCACATTCCCACTGTGAGTTGAGCATCACCAGCTGGTGAAGCAGTGGTGGTCGTCTACCAGGATGTGGAACCCGTCAGGTGGTCATGAAAAGCGAACACGCCGAGCTCTTCCAGCTTTACGCGCGCTTGTTTCTGTGCCCTGGGCGATGGTGGGATGTTGCTCAGGTGCTGAAAGCAGAAGATAGTTTGTGTTAATATGTGCTAA
This sequence comes from Symbiodinium kawagutii, assembly GCA_009767595.1. Lineage (NCBI taxonomy): Eukaryota > Dinophyceae > Suessiales > Symbiodiniaceae > Symbiodinium > Symbiodinium kawagutii. Next base: position 17,514 of record VSDK01025300.1, read on the forward strand.
ATCATGTACCAAAGCCCCTTGGAGCATGTGGAAATGCTGAAGTGAATTATATGTCACGTTGGGCATCGATGAGCCAACATTTCACTACCAAGTAGAGTAATTACACAGCTCCAAACTGCTTGTGCAACAATTCTCCCCCCAAAAAAAATGGATGACGTTTCAACTGCCTGGTAATTGCTCGCCACTACCAGTACTGAAACCGGGTTTGCCACTCGGATGATGATCACGTTTTGAGATGGTCCTGTGGTGATGTGCCATCCCGCTCTGGAAAACTAGCCTGGAAGTTGAAATCCCGAACGTTCTATATATTTGTTGAAAATAAATATACATATATATATATATATACATACATATGTAGGTAAACCATTTGTGCCTGTGTGCAAGAGTGGGCAGCCTACCAGGAAGCGGAGGACCATTGGGATACTAGACGCACTGCACTCCAAAAGTATCACATTGAGGTTAGGGGCGTTTTGGCTTTTCCCGGAATGGCCTATAGTTCGATGCATTAATATACTGCGGGGCCTTATGGGGTCCTCAGCACACCGGTGCCAAGCATACAGCACAGTAGCACGAAGAACCAACAGCACTGCATCAGCCTAACCTTCTCGGTCATTTGTTTTGATACCAGCACTGAGAAGCAAATAGTGGAAACGATGTTCATCATCCTTCACGGCAGTCAAGTGCGCAGGTGGTCGTGATGGTCGTGACATTCACAGGGCCCATCACCTTCATAATAATGTTGATGGTGATACTCGCAGTCGTTGTTGTCATGACCATCGTCATGATAGTGCTAATAGCAACAAATCATCAACAAATCAATAATGACAATGTTAGCGATGATGACGTCAGTAGTGACGGTAATAACAATGATGAGTCCCACGATGACGACCAATGCCCTTCTGGGCTTCCGTGAGCAACGCCCCCCCCAGGAGAATGTTGGAGGCGGAGGTGGAAGCTATGGATGAGGACCCCAGCGATTTGTATGGTGACTGGTCTGCACCACGATGGACTTCTGGGTCAAAGTCCTAAGGCGTTGCTAACCGTGGCTAGATGCATGTTTTTGTCATGCTTGCCATGCACAATGAAGGTTAAAGTTTTGGCAGGGGATCTATGAGCCACCAAGTCTTGGCAGGGAAATCCAACAGAAGCAGCATTCTTAGCGTTGATGGAACATCATGATACAGCCAGAAGCCAGTCATTATGCAGCTTGGTTCCAGCCCCATGCGGAGCACCCGCAGTGATCTACAAGGAAAGTCATGAAACCATACGCAACCTCCATGATCTCGGTGCTGATTTCATAGCAAAAGCGGTGCGAAAGCGCGCGAAAGCTCACATCAAACGGTTTGAGTGGGGGTTTTAGATGGTTTTAGCATGCAAAAGCTTCCAAAATGCCTTGTCTCTGATGGTTCTTAGTTTGTTCCCAGAGTACGAGGCATTTAAGTCAGTGCTTCAATTTTCTCTTGGCACAAAAGAGTCGTAGAACTGAGCCATGTTAAAAAAGAACCTGGCGCTGAGTGGGATTTCATGATTTTGTTGGGTTTAAACAGTTGGTAAACCATGATGGGAAAGCCTGCCACTGAACTTGGGATGGTCAATACCAACCATCCCAAAAAGTGGTAGATGAATATGCCAACAAAATCAACAAAGACTGATTTTTTAAATTTATGTGATGTTCACCAGGGCTATGGGGTTTTGATCCACCACCAAGGATCACCAAGGTAGGTTTAGGTAGTTTGGTTTTTCAGGACACAGTTCTTTCAGGGAAAACGTTCCACTTCACATACTTGCACACCTGGTGGTCAGATTGGATCACAATCTCCAGCTGTGCGACAGTTGAATCCTTGTCCTCGCTCACGATGGTGCCAGTATTGTTGCAATGGTGTCGGGATGGTAGCTGCTGGTGCTGGTCTTGCGTTGGGGTTATTGGGGAACGTCGTGGTTATGGTGCTGCTAATTGCGGAGACATTTCCCGACTGATTATTGACCTGCAAACGTTTAAAGCTTCATTGATAGGTTGTCAGACATACCAGGGACGGTACACAGGACAAGTTCAATCTTCGAGATAGAATTGAAGTTTTTTCGCGGTTCTGATCAATAAATTCTTCAAAAATTATCAGGATGATTCAGGATGGTCAGCGATAATCACATGGGTGTTTCTCAAAATGTAGGACCCCGAAACAACCAATATTGGTCATGTTTTTTTATCGACATATAAGGACATAAACCAGCTATTTTTTGGGGGGTTCCCTATTTTAAGAAGGCCCCACATTGCCACCGCTTGTCTTTCGCCACCATAAACCGCCAGGCGATGATCAGCAAGTGAAAAAGCTGCTGAAACTTTGCTCAGTAATGGCCTCTGCAAACACTTCGTTGGATAAACGTGCAGCTCCTTGGCGTCGATGAAATGGTACTCAAAATCCAGTGGGACCTGGGTCGTTTGTGTAAACGTAGGGTCGCAGATGACCCATATCTCCCTCAACATGGGGAACCCCCAAAACATCTTATATTATATTATTCAACCATTTCTAGTTTTTGGGGGTTCTCTATTTTGAGAAATCACCAAATGTGCCCATCACAGCTGTGGACTCTCAGATTCTTCCTTTTCAAATCTGGGGGTGGGGGGGGCGATGTTTGACCTCAGTAGCGTTGGGTCTGACGGGCTTTCGTGAAGACAGAAGTGATCTGAATCTCCCAAGTTAGCCCATGGTTGATCAATGTTTTAATATTTTTAATGCTCAATCTTGGGGATGCACGGAGGTGTCCGGGTTTTTCATTGAGTGCAGTGATCAATTTTTGGACTTTATTTCTACCCTTGTCATCTCGTTTTAAAATTTCCGAACAAGTGGCATTATGAATTCGAACAGATCATGGGTATCCAAATCGATTGAAAATGTACAGATATATACATCCATTCAAATGAACTTACCTTGTCAAATAATCCTTTTTCTACAATATAGTTGGAGCGTGTCCGGTACAGTCGTTCATCAGTTTGATAGTCATCGTCTTGAAGCCCGTGGTGACAATGTTTGGATTACGGTAGTGTTGGGGCAGAGCCAGGATGGTGGTTGTCCTTTCGATTGGATCGGTCTTCAGTACTCCCCTCCGACAAAAAGTGGGCGATGATTTATTGTAAACCAATCAGGGAGTTTTCAACGGCTAGTTGGCAAAGGATTTTGAACTGTGAAGCAAATCAGGAATGATCGCTTTGAGTTGTTACCTCCTTTTTGTTCGACTCAATGTGCTGTGTGGTTCCCAGTGCACCGAGCTACCTGAGGTGTTCATTGCGTGGAAGGGTCTCATGGCTGGACGCTCACAGATGGAAGTTGTGCAAGGGAGGCAGGGGACGGCGTCATGGATCTGGGGTCCATGATGTACCCCCATGGCTGGTTGGTTTCTCTGTGAATGATGATTAGTAGAGTACGGTTGGGGGTACCTGCTATCTGTGGATGCACTCATGTTTGCAACATCCTGTGGACAAAAGGCAGTGGCTTTCTCGGCAAAAACAATCAGCTGTAGGAATGTGTCCGACATTTTGCACATAGGGATGCGGATGGACGAGGTTATATATCATATATACACATATCTATGTACACATATGTTCTTTTATGATCTACAAGTACAACATGTTGTAGTATTTGGCAATATATGATCTAATACAACATAGTTCTATATAGCATAGTACAAAATAGTATGATTTAAAATGATGTGATACATGTTTGTTCACCCTTGTAGTTGGAAACGTATTTGTATCTATATCATTTCATATTTACATGCGTAGATGGTTTTGTCCTTCCTTCCATACGTGCACATCCGTTAAAGTCAAGCTTTGTCGGTGGTTGTTGTGTGTTCCTTGGATGTGTTTGCGAAGCCGCGCTACCACTTGGAGGCAGCTATATAAAGCAAATGATCCATCATAAATCATTACCCTCTGGTAAACTATCCTGGCCACGGAAAATCACCATGTTTTGGAAACCCTGGGAAATCAGCAATACATTGTTGAATTTCCATTGCGAGGTTAGGTTACTAGAGGGTAACCATCAGGAATCATGATTACACATCACTAACAATCAGTACCCATCACTACCTATCATGAATCATCAATCATCAACCACCATTGGTTACAAATCAGTCCTTCACCATCCTTAATATTCATTGCGAGCATGAACCATCATTACCATTTCTTGCCCGTCAAGATGAAGTGCCGTTAACATTTATTGCCCGTCACGATCCATCATGAATCATCAACCATTCTGAACACTGATGACACACCAGTCATTTACCACCATTGGCATTCATTATGCACACTTAATTAGCCACTAACATTCATTTCATATCATGAATCCTTTACATGAATTGCAATTTATAAACCATCATTGCATGGTATTGATTAGACATCATGAACCATCTTTAAACATGTCTACCCATGATTTTACCCATCACCCATCATGAATCATCCACGGGGCAGATCCAAACCAGCAGATAGCAGCAGTGACCACAGCGATGGATCCACGGTAGAGTGGTATCCCCCTGGTGATAAGGTGGTTGAGCCACCACTCAGTATACTTTTATATCTTCCCTAACTGCTAGTTAGCCAAACGTGATCCAACCGAAGCTACCGATTTGTCGGGGGGGGGACCACTCTGTTGGGTGATGATCTAGTAGATGAACTGCAGGATTTTTTCTATGTTTGCCCATGCTCTAGCAGGTGTAGTTGATGACCTGGCAGCATAGGCTTCGATTCATGAACTGGTCCGGATTCGACCCATTCTCACCTCGTTGGCTGAACAGCTGGTTCATTCATCCAACCAGCGAGTCGAAACGGTGGTGATCCATGTACGAGGAATGACGGCAGTTGAGGGTAACAGCAGCAAACCTTATAGATTTATCGTGTTGGATAGGGGTACTCTATGGATACCTTGACTCCATTGGTACTCTATGTAAAACAAATGGATACATAGAGTACCCCTATCCCAAACAACCCCAAAAAGGCAATCTTTGATCGAAGAACCATCCATTGCCTGGCAAAGTTCCCGCAAATATTCCGGGCATTTTGGACTCACAGTCGTTCCTGGTCAGGTTGTGCTGCCTGCCCACTGCTTTCTCTACCTTGGTCCGAAAGAAGCCTACACGTCACAACGAGGATGACGAAGAGGAGGAGGAATGATCGGATGACCGGCCACAATTTGCTGTCATGCCATGACCCGATCACCCTTTCTTTGTTGGTGCCAAACTTGAAGAAGCAGTAGGTAAACTTTTCGCAGAATAATAGCTGGTGGATGGTTTCAAACATTTTTCCCTAGTATCAACAAATGGTTGGTTGGTTGACAAAGATGTGTCATAGGGGTTGAATCCACCAACCAAATAGGCTTTATATGCAACATTGACAACCATAAGGTGGTTTAAGTGACCAGTTGGAATGATCACAGCGCTGCAATGAATCTGTTGACCATCAGCAGGTCACCGTCTTCCAATCGTTGAAGTCTGAAGTTTTCATTGCACCAAAATCTACTGACAATAGCCAATGGTTAATGGTGCAATGGTGAAGTTACAAGAATTTACAATGAAATAGTTACCGTATGAAATACCATACAGTTTTCACAAAACTACAAAACTCAATAGTTAATGGTGAAACATGATGAATTCTACATGTTCCTCAGGATGTATTGCCTACAGCTCATATGCCCTGCATGTCTTGTCGTACCGCCAACATCCATAGAGCAAAGATTGCGCGACGAAGTGGATAGGTCCAAGTGCTACTAGGTGAATCCTGTTTGGGTTTGATCAAAGATGTCATCCTTTTGGGCTGCCCGTGTTCTTGTCCTGCAGAAACTCCTGATGGTAGAGAAGCAACCACTCAAGTTACATCTATGTTACTTGTAGTTTCAATGAAGATTCGTTTGATTTCCCTGGAGTGTTCTGTTGCGATGAGATGACGATCATTTTGTTTGGCATGGGAATGGTTCTGTTTCGGTTGCTGATCATTGCATTGCGGTTGTTTTCAAATTTCACGTTTAAGCCACAATGACACATTACTGTGCAAACAGTTTTTTGAATCCGGCCAAAAACTAGAGGCTAATGCTTTCAGGTGCTTCCTTGACAGGCGGCAAATGTGGGTGTCCTTAGTCCCAAAATGCCCCTGGAAGATATGGAGGCAGTCTAGGCACGAAGATACAGGCATAGGTGTACAGGATGTACGTAGACTTGCATGCAAGACATGCTGTTTTGCTGGGTATTGGCAATTGAAGATCCACACGAACAAACCGCCATATTTTTACTGCAAATAGCTCGCGATTGACCATCGCTATGATCAGGGACCACTCATATTAGTTGTTGTTGTTGTTGTTGTTGTTGTTCAATATGGGGGACAAACTGTGAAGCAAACATTTGGGAGTTTCCAATGGAGGCAAGTGAGGATCTATTTGTCAGTAATTCAGTACCTAAGTAAACCAATGTTCCCAGACGGTGTGGCATGGCAGACTGCCCTGTGGGTAGCTGCGCTATTTTTCGCTGGGCCCTGGATAAATCCAGTGTTCTGCAGTGGGAGAGGGTGCGGGTGCGCTGTTGCTCAAATTTTCCAAAGAGGGTGTGGCATCCCAGAGAGGTGGGAGAACCAACATGACTGATACAGCACTGGTGGTTTCTGAGAAGAGGGTTAATTAATTACCCCGAAATGGTTGGTTTAGCACTGTAAATGGCTAATATAAAGGATGATTTGGAGGGTCCCCTGTTTTTTTAGCAACATCCATGTTATGATTTCATGTTGGTCCTAAATAGTCTTACGATACAACCCGTTAATCTGATTTTCACGCACAATAAACCCAGTTCTTACCATCATGGACCACCACTAAGTTAATTGCCATGAACTGTCAGTAACCAGCCAAGATCTATCAGAGTTGTCCAGGATTGAATCATCTACGAGTGGATCTACAGATTCGTCTCAGCCCGCATGCACCCCATGCTTCCCGCACTGCTGGTCTACAGACAACCTTAGTGACCAATGGTTTGCACCAAATTACTTACGATTGGCACTGCATGTCGAATAGGGTCAAATTCTTGTTTCATAACGGGGGTAATGACCACGAGAGTCCATGATGGATCATGTATGCTTTCAAGCTCAGTCGTGGGTTCTCATCTTTCTGCCTACGCAGTTGCTCGTTGCCAAAGGCGCTGAGCGATGACTTGCATCTCTGGCGATTCCAGAGAGTTTGACTGCTGCTTCAAGAGAGAAAGAGAAGTTAATTTCTCCCGGTGTGAAACCTGTAGGCCTTCTTACGATTCCATCTGCAACCAAACGAAACTGATATAATCAATTACAAACTGGATGAATTTTGCCTCGATCCACCTTTGGGGGCGAGTCATGGCAATACGAACGGAGCTACATGAAGCTACGTTTCAGTAGTCAGTAGACCGGTTGCAGCGGCTGTGTGAATCAAGGGGAGCCCCTCCGTGGAAGCCGATTCGAAGATGGCACGACCTACTGTGCTGCTCCATGAAAAGCCATGAAGATTCGAAGATGATTTGGCTTGTTGGTTGGCTGGTTGGTTGGTGGGTGGGTGGGTTGGTTGGTTGGTGGGATGATGTTTGGATGAAAGCTCTGGCTACGCTGCACTAGGTGACATTTATGAAACAAGAAATCGGATTTCAACGCAACCACCATCCAATACCAACCAATACCAGTACCAACAAGAACATACAAAAATATCTCAACCAAGCAGCCACGCAAACAACCAATCAGCCACCAACCGTCACTTTTGGGCCAATCAACTTGATGCACCGCAACCCATTTCTGCTCAGCCGTGGTGTCACCTAGCCGAGTCCAGCAGTCCACTGCGTCGCGTGCGAGCCGTTGCGCCATGAAGGGAACGCCCGATGCTTCAAAGTCAGACTTCCACGAAATGGGTTTGGCAACTTGGTGCTGGAATGAGCATGAATGAGCTAGAGCAGGGATGAAAGAGGAACCATATGGCCACTGCGAATTATACTAACAAAAACTTGTTTTTGCTTTAATGGTTCTTGTTGAGTACTAAGCCTTTAATTACTGTTGGACGCATTGTTTATGGATGGATGGGTAGATTGTTGGTAGATCTACGTACACGACCGTGTGTGTATTGTTGGCAACTACAGCGGTATGACCAGCCTATGTCCTGTTGTTAATAATGGTTTAAACCAGGATCAAACAGCACTAGTCAGTGCATTGGGATACCGATCCGTGCTGATGGTCTTCAAACCTTTGGCAATTTCCTAGCCGTAATGGATGATTTTGAACATGCAGTAATCATACATAAGTTGCATAATCATATATTATTGGCATGAAAACGGTGCATTCCACCTAGGTTCATTCCCAAGGGGACAACATCAGATTCGTGCAGGTGTACTCCCGGTGAAGTAGGTTCTGAAACGAGTCCGAGACGCCGTGATCACACTGTGTTTAGAGGCACTTGACTTTACATCAATAAACACCCAAATTCGATGGTAGATCACCACATGTTCAAAAGATTGTTGAGATTTACTATAATTTGCATCTTCCATGATGATTGTGGACTCCTATTACCCGCCATGAATTCACATCATCAATCACCGTTGACAGCCAATATTGATGATGGCTCGCATTTGTCCAATGTGAAAGTATATGTTTGAAGAATTGTATCATACGCCAAATGATCAGGCCGCACACAATATCTTGATAGTATGTGAGTTTGCTCTGCCGAATCATCACCGACGGGTGGGGAGTTTAAAAGTAGCAGTGCAACGTTTGAGGAGACGTTTTGCTTTTCTAAAGGGTTGTTGGAGACCTGAAGTTGCACACCGTTGAAACCCATCAATTTACCAACCATGTGTGTGATTGCTTTAGGTGTTTTCATATCTGTACCTATCATAGTTGTTCATAGTTGCCTAGTTCGTGATGTACTTGGAACCACCTTTCACACCTTGCCCGCCGAGGGTACGGTGAACTTGAGTGTGCTCCTGCCAACCTTCGCATTTGTGTTCTCATTGCCGGGCATGATTGGCGCTGCAGTGGTCACTGGGGCGTAGAACTGCGATTCCCAGAATCCTTTGGGAGGTAGTTTGGGTCGTGATATGTTGTCATGCATTTCTCTGGAGGTCATGCTGAATATTTGGAACTCAGACATGAGCGGGAACTCCGGCTTCTGGTCCCCTGGTCCCCAATGAACAGGTGCCTCGAAGCAGGGTATTTTAATAGACATCTACAGACATACTGTGTGCTTGAACGGGTGCGCTTACTCAGAAACACGTTGATTCCGGGTACTGTCCAACTGCGGCTGTTCGTTTTGCCCTGGTTGAAAAAACGAGTCTTTGGGCCTGTTCACTTGTTTGTTTGCTATGCGTTCTGATAAAATGCTGAGGCAGCTGGAGAAAAGCAGCGCTTGACACAGTTTGTATCTGTATATGTATAGTATATATAGGTATTGATGTTCTGTTGTGATATATGAATATATATGATTGTCAGACATTTCATGAATTCACAATACTTGCTGGCTGCAAATTAGACAGATAGACTTTGCATTGTCATGGCATGGCACTATTCGCATGAAGATATCAGGAAGATGAAAGTCAGGCTGTCTTCCGCTTGCGATTGGTGTTGGAGGTTGCACTTCGGCAAGTAGGCAGTGTTCATGGCTGTCCCACTTGATTATGCAGATTTGCTTGTTCCCAACATTGGTAGCAACACTTGCACTTCTATCTCACTACATTCCATTTCCGTTGGTTATTTTCTACACCCACTCATATGTGTGTTTTTATTTGATATGCATCATTGGACAGGTTCCACTGTCTGAAATTATCTAAGTTCATTTATATATTATTCACAGCCATGTAGTCACGTCGTTTCAAGCAAGATATCATAGTACACGGAGATTTCTATATTTATGCATCATGAGTAGTTTCTCAAGCCTAATTATGGTAGCTGGGCTATGCTGATTTCTAAATGGGCGGCATCCCAGTGCACATTGTTGCCTGAGTCGACTTGTGTTCCCTAATTCAGCAAAGTAAACTCAACAACCATCAACACCTAGTAACTAAACCACACAACTCAATGATCATCAACCAGGATTCCCGGGCACTGCCCATGAACATAACATGTGTTGACACACTTTTACTCTTTGTTTCAAGGCGTGTTTCAGCGTGTTTTTGAATGAAGAGCTATGAACCTCGCAAATTGTACAAATTCAGCTGGCAGTAAATTTCCACCAGAGTGAGAGTGCAGATTTTCTGTAATTTCTATAGGTTTTCCATGGAAAATTTGGGTGACCTTTCCCATGAGTTGTGACCTTCCATGGATGCCTTGCACCCCAGCCACGGCGCCGTGACCGACCGAGGCATTCTCGGGCGCGGCGGGGAAGAGCAGTGCATTGAACCGGGTCGAAGAAGTGGCAAGTCTGAGTGCAGGACCCTTGCAACGTGGCAGCAATGGTAGCCGCTGAACATCATCGCGCTGGTTGGTGGTTTCCCTATGGTCAATATTGGTCAATCATGGTTGATGACATGACTCATCGCTTGTTGGTGGTTTCCCTCTGGTCGTGGTTGATAGGGTACAATGACCAACAAAAGTTCCACAGCCACTGGTTGGTTTTTCGAAGGGTTACAATTACCAGTAATTGGTTGATGATAGGGAATGTTAAGCAACAATAGGCAGCAACGACAATGGGTATCACCGCTGAAAGATGAGTAGGAAACCATGATTTTGCTTGATTAACTATGGTTAATCATCTGGTTGACTTTTATATAGGAATAACCAACAGTAGCAGCTAGTTATAGCCATTACCATTTGTTAGTAGGGCATAATGTGCAACGATAATGTTTAAACAACTAGTGGTTGGTGGTTTCAATCCCGTTTTACTTTCCCTGGTATTACCAAATCGTTGGTTATAGGACTCCTTAACAGAAACCTTGGGGCTCGATTGGAATCCCAAAGATAGAAGCTGTTAAAACATCATAAGTCTGAGGCAATTCCGTTGGATAGGGAGCGGGTGTTCGATTTGTTGCAAGTGTGCCAACGTCTTTGCATTTGATATGGGGTTGTCAATGATGTACTCCCGTAGCTAGTTGGTTACCCCATTAATCATTTAGGGATGGTTGCGGTCGGCACCATTTATGGACCCATATTCGTGGCCCCTAGTGGTGTAGAACTCCAGTTTTTCTGTGGATGAGTCGTTCATTTTCCAGTCCATCAGCAGTGACTTGTAGCTTCACCAGCTGGTCACAAAGGACCAATCTGCGTAGTCCAAAGTTCGTTTCAATGGTAGGCCAACCATGCAGATACCAAGTAGGACATGGCCGAACAGACATAGATCTTCCCGTTCCATGAGATTTGCTTGGCCTGGGTACCAGTCATATCTCATCTATCTGCTCAGGTACCTTTCAATGATGCTTGTGAGGATCTCCTTGGCCATTGCCCTTGGCAGTTTGGGCAATGCCCGACGAGCTTCGGGCATCAACGTTCCGGACCAGCACGTCTACAAGGCGCCGTTTTTAGGGTCGCTGTGTCCATGGCGTTTCAAGGCACTTGAAGCCGTGGTGGCTTTCCGCAAACATCCACAAACATCCGTGGTGGATTTCCAAGTGAGAAATAACAGCACTGTAAGTGGATCGGGACATCAATGGACCACAAACTGTTCGAGATTATTGCAATGTCACAAAACTATCTTTTACCAACTCCAGGGATACTGACTACTGCTCGTCAGTTTCCATGTCTCGATGATGCAGGTCATGGTCAGGTGCGGTTAATAGACCCACAGGTGATATATGGTGACATTCATTTTGGACTATATGTGGGCAGAAATTGTTCTTATTTGTACCAGCAATTGCTTTAATGTTATTGATCAGCGAGAATCTTAAACTCTAGTTAATTTTCCACCCATGGTTGTAACTTTTAATGGCAGATCAATTCTAGATACCAGGTTGATTATTTGTGAATACTTATATATGAACTGGCAATACTAAGCAATACTAAATGATTCTGGTTTGATTGTATAGCTGTTTATGAGCTGATGATCTATGAAGTTTTCCCTAGGTTATAGAATGTTTATCGTATGACAAATGAAGATAATCCTGAAAGATTAAGGATATTTATGCTGAGCTTACTTGGCGGTGGGTCAGTTCACCCTGTACCCCTGGTTCCCCTATCATTAACCATTGTTTTCCCTCTAAAATTGTGGGTCATGATCCTCCATCATTGGTTGGTGAACTGCTTGGCCCATAGGCATATATCGCTGGTATATCCCCTAGTATTGTTGGTTATTATCCCCTTTTATCAACCATTCACTAGCTATTATTGGTATGGTTCAACCACCAACCAGATCTTACTTCAGTGTCAGCGGCTCGTCTCCTTGGTTTCTTTGGGGTCCACCATGTTCAGGTCGTAGGTGGTTCCGCCGCGGGTTCCATGGTGCTCATGGATGAGGCGGGGGAGATGGGTGACCAGATGTTGGGGCAGCTGAACATCTCATGGCATCCCAAGATATGGTGGTTTCTCAATGGCTAGGGGTACCCTAGATCATCCATTTATAGTTATTTAGTAGTACTAAACCAACCATTTTGGGGGTCCCATATTTTGAGAAACCACCAAATACTTGGTGGTTAACCAACCAATAATAGCTAGTGAATGGTTGATAATAGGGGATAATAACCAACAATACTAGAGGATATACCAGCTATATATGGCCATGGGTCAAGCTGTTAACCAACCAATTACAAGGGATTTTAACCAACAATCGTAGAGAAAGCAATGGTCAATGATAACGGAACCAGGGGGACGAAGGGGTTTTGACCCACTGCCACATGGTTGTATACGGTTGTATATGTGATAGATGTGAGGAGGGCATACGTCTTTTTGATATACATATCAGGTATATACGAGTGAATACATGAATGTGTGTGTGTCATTAAAATTGAACAGTTGCTTATTCTTTCCCATGTTGAACTGTTTCCAAAAATGACAGGCCTTTGACTGAACATGTATATACCTGTATGCACGGCCTTGACTGAACGCAGGGCACGTGGGTGCATCCAGTATGTCCGATTCTTTTGTGGGGGGGCGAGGAGTGGTGTACACACAAATGTCGGACCGAATTGTTGGGACCACTCTCCTACAATCCAACTAATGGCAAGCTGGAAAGTGACCATGTACAACAGTATGGGTATTTCTCAGAATAGGGGACTCCCCAAATCATCCAATATTATCCCTTTATAGTAATAAACTGAGAAACACCTGTATCCTTCTTACGTTTGGCACATGACTTATTGACTTATTGCAACATGTTTAGAGTCTAGAGAAGGTTTCTTCGAGGCATGGCACTGATAGATTTCAAGGTTTACTCTCTGCCATGGGTACAAAAGAACACCTGCAAGCAGTCATGTGGGTTTCATATGGGTTTCATGTAAATCATCATCCAAGGCATTTGTAGACAGGAAATGTATTCTTAACAAGAGCCAAGACTCGCTGAATTGTGAAGCTTAGTAGCTACCCAGATTGTTTTTGGAGGGAACCAATGCTGTGAAGTTTCGACCAGGCATTTTCCTACCGGCGCAGAGAAGTTGGAAGTTCTAAGGTAGTTGGTCGTGGCTTTGTAATAGCCAACGAGTCTTAGCAAGGCAATACTAGCCATCGCTTACCAACCTAAGCAATTATTATCGGCAGGTTATCATTTGCCAATAGCTGATCATTTTACCAATCATCAATGTTATTGGCATTTCAAATGAACCAATTATTGGACCTGATATACTCGTCAGGTGAGGAATCCTGTTCTCAATTCAACTGTCAACCTCTACGAGCAAACCGTCGCCTCAATGAGAACTATTCGCTGAAACTCATGTAGTGTATTGAACCGTAAAGGAACACATATATTTAATATATTTACATATATATTTAGAGATAGATGATATATGTAGATAAATATACAAAAAGTCTACCATGTGCAGGAATGTAGGTTACATGTCTATTTGGTGGCCCAGTTGTGGTGATGCGACTCCCAAGTCCTTGGGACAGAGCTTTATGATTCAAGGTTCCCGGAGGCCAAAACATGGGGATATTGCTTCGCAGCAAAGTAAGGGCCCTGGTATAGTTGGCGGCTTCTCGAAATAGAGGACCCCGAAAAATGGTTGGTTTATTACTATAAATCATCAATAATGGATGATTTGGGGGTACCCCTATTTTGAGAAACACCCAGTTGGTAGTGGATTTCACTTCTTGGCCGCGACATTTGTTGGCAACGTTCTGCTCCTCAGATCAAGAACATGGCCAGGATCTGTTGATTCTTTTGGCCGCAATGGTAGTTGGTAGCAGGGTCTTTGTCACCCCAGATATGTACTGGGTCCGTACAGATGTGTTAAGGCTTCCAGCAGCTTAGATGTGTTTGGAGTCAGCATCAGCAAGAGTGGACCCGAATGGCCTTTTGCAAAGGGAACGCAGCACCAGCTGAAAAGGATGTGATATTAGCATCACATATTACGTTTTGTAAGATTTTATCCATCATGAGTATGGGTAAGGGAGGGCATGTCAAAAGCATGTCCAAAAAGCGTCAGTTTGACCCAGATCCATTCCTTTGATGGGGGTCACCGAAGTTCATGAGGGTCCGTGGACTTTCGAGGATGGGGCTTTTGGCGCTTTCAACCGAGCCCAGCGCGGAATCCAGAACATCTGGGAGCAAACCTTTCCCTTGGCCCTGGAGTGACTCAACTGATTTTGCTTGAAGTGGTCTTGAGAAATTGAGCCTACCCAGAGAGCAGACACAGTTGGCCAGTCCAATCCCCCGTTGGATCAGAATTGTTATGGTGCAATACCCTCCTTTGATTTATTGATGCATGCGTAACTTCTTCTCATAAATCAATCATCAAAATTACTGTAATTCATCAATCAACTAGCTAGCAGTACCAGCCATTTCTAATACCAGCCATTAATGGTAACCCAGGACTATTAAACCCCTGATTTATTAATAGGAGGTATCCCCCAAAAGCCTTGGTTTCCCATTAAAATGGCAACCCCTCCAATGAATCAACCAGGGGTTAGCTTCATCCTGGGGAGACATCACTAGCCCTTGCTTCGCTATTCATTGCTACCATTCCTCGTCATTTTCCTGGAGACCGAAGTAAATGGTGGCAGGTTGCCCAGGAAACCTTGCGAGATCAGTCGTTGCCGCCAGGCTTGGGAAGCTTTGCAAAGCAAACACCAAGCGTTGGTTATAGGGGCAACCCATGGTTGGTTATAAAGGGGCTGAGAGTCGGTTATAACCACGGTCAATCAGTGATTAACACTGGTTATGATATGATATAGCCATGGTTAATTAGAGGTTAGTGACCGGCGACTAAGATCGACTAAAACATACTAAAACACTTTATCTAAAACAAATAAGTTGAACATGTGCGAGTGGGAATGAATTGGCAGCAGGGGTCTTATATAAATAGACATCGAGAGTTTGAATTGATTTGTAGCTTCTGAGCTTTGAATGCGGTGACTCACAAGGTTCACAGCACAAGTTGGCAGCGCACGAAGTCTGCTGTTTTCACCTTATGGCTCGAGTGATGCCCTCCCACCTTAAGTGGCATTGGGCCGAAACATCGGCATGGATACCTGAAAGGTGGCTTCAGATTGGTACATGTGTGACAAACTGACACGGGGGAATCTTTAAAGAACATCCGCATGTCGTCACAAAAGAAATCACAGCCACTATCGTTCGTAGCGACCCGTGAATGCTGGATCCTGAGCCATCGCCAGATCGCGTTGTGCACAACGAGGACATGCTTGGAACTCCTCGTAGTCAACATCTTCATTGATGTAGGCACACTCAGGGTCTTGGTGCCAGTAGTGGTACCCAGGTTGACAGAGTACCCAATCTCCCAAAGTGCACTCCAACTGGTGGTTCTGAATGAGGGTCTGCAGACGATCGATGCGAGTGCCTTGAAAGCGCAGCATCTCGATCTGAGCAGCCATCATGATAGCCATCACGTTGTTGGTGCGATTGACCGATTGGTGGTCAAGGATCAGTGCAGCATGTGGTTGAAGCAACCGATCCAACTCCTGGTTGTCATCCTGGAGGTAGCGGATGCGGTCTCCCATCGCTGCATTGTCGGCATTCATGGTGCGAACCCGATCATGTAGTTCGGCGTTCTCGAACTGCAGTTGGTCCACACGTGCATGGGCTTCATCTACGGCACGTCGAGTTTGTGCCAGTTGAACACGCAGGTTAGAGTGGATCCGCCAGGCCAGTGAAATCAAAAGGAGCATTGCCAAAATGACAATGCAAACAAACGAATTCTTCCAAAGTCCTTGTTCTTCAAGCTCCGTGGTCACATGCTCTGCGGAAGCGGCCTTGATCTGTGAGTAGAACGCCATGGCATACACAAACATCTTGGCATTCGAGGTGCTAGCAAGGGCCTCCACAGGGTGGAAGTTCTCCTCAGGGACCATGTCATTCTCAATGGTCTCCTCATCGTCATGGTCGATGTCCTGCTTGAATGCTTGTTGTGTGGTGGCTGTGGTAGTTGTGTGTTGGTTGGTATGTGTGTGTTGTGTTGAATCACTCAGCTTCTCCTTCTTGGTATACGTGAGAACTCAGTCCTGCTGGCTTCACGTTCAGCAGCATCTTTCTTCTTGGCACTGGTGTACTGAGGGTCCCAGGACAGCTTCAGGTAGTGATGCCTGATTCTGTCAGCCAGCAAGGTTCTGGTAGAGCTTTTGGTTAGTCCGTCTGCAAACTGTCTTTCTGAGCTGACCCATCGCAGTGAGCCGTCAAGGGCAGTAAGCTGCTCCTTGGCCACTCGAATTTCCAAGGCAGTCCTCTTATCCACAGAGGAGGCTCCGGCCAGACTTTCTTTGTGGTAGGAGTCGTAGAGTGCCTTTGCATCCGTCACCAGGACGGGTTTCAGGCTCGAGGCTTCGCTCATGCGATCTCGAAGTCGTTGAGGTGGCCTGAAGATGCAACTCCAAAATCTGCAAATGTACTCTGACATATCTGTTGCCTGTCCGAAGGCTTGAGCCTCTGCTGAGAGTGAACTTCTCGCCACACGTGGAAGTTTGAAACTCTTCCATTCGATCACGTGGTATGGCGACTCCTGGTTGAAGATGTCATTGGACACAAGGAAGGCGATGTAGCCGCCTTGTGAGGTACCATCCTCTCTGACACCAAAGGCTGCGTCGAACATCACACAAAGTCTGACATCCTTCAGCTCGCACTTCAGAGGTTCATAACGCAGATGAGCATCTGCATTGAGCTTCGCAAATCGAAGCAGCTGGTTGGCCTCGATCACTGCTCTCAGCTTTCCGGTCTTCTGTTGGCCACTGATCAAACTGGCACTGCATTGAAGTGCCGGTGAGGTTTGAACTGAAGGCCACTGCAAAGATCCCAGGAGAGCTCGAAGTTGAGATCGATCGTGCTCATTCATCTCATCTTCTGCAGTCCTGCCTCGGTGGATGGTGACTGGCTTGATCTGTTTGATGTACTTCTCCTGTTCAACCTCCCAGCAGTGTTGGTTGCGGCGTAGTTGGACACCGCAGTATTCCAGGACCTGAGAGTCATCGGTCCAGGTTCTGAAGTTGAAGTGCTCCTTGAGGTCGGTCATGGCCTTGGTGTACTTCTCGTTGGTTTGGTCACCTGCCCCTAACATGTCATCGACGTGAAGGGTTAAAAGTCCAATCAGCTTGGGTTCATCCTCAGAGTCGTGCTGGTCATCGAAGAGCATGAACAGGCAGGGGTCCAAAACATGTTGGATCCAACCAAGGTTGCTGAGGCGCCTCACTGCCTCAAGATACCAACGTCTAGGGGCATCCAGTTGGCCGTACACGGGCTTCTTCAGAAACATGCGAGTGTCCGCAGTGGCACCCAAGATCTGAAGAGCTTCATGGGGAAGTCGAAGCCAAAGGCGTCTTTCCTGAGGTAGCCCTTGGAGAAAGGCTGTTGATACATCAGCACTCCAAGCAGCCCATTGCATGGTTGCCGAGAGTGACAACAAAATCGAGCGGCTAAGCCGGCTGGTGGTTGGGCTTGCAGTGTCAAGCTGTCCACTGAGTGCGTCAGCATCATTGTAGCCTCTCACCACGAGTCGAGCTTTGGCACGAGGAGTGCCGTCTTCATTCTTGGACCACTTCAACAGCATACGGCTGCTGAGGGTTCTCTCAGGGTCTGCCTCAGAGGTTGTGGAAAACTCCCAGACGCCGTTCTCGAAGAAACTGGTCAGCTCCTTCATTTGCCTGGTAAAAGAGCTCCTTTTCCGCAATGGTGAGATTCTTCTCTGAGACTTCACCTTTGTTCTTGGCAACATCTTTGCGGAATGCCCTTTTGACTTGAGTCTTGGTCTGCTGGGCAACCTTCTTAGCCTTGGTAGCCTGTGACTGTGCTACCATGCCCATTTCCTTTCTGGTCTCGGCATTGATTTGAAACACTGTCACCCCATACCATGAAGATGCCATGTTGTGTCTCCGAAGGTCATGTCGAAAGTGTTCATGGTGTCTGTGGTCATCCGTGAATGACTGCACCTGTCCATCTTGGTTGTAGTGGACTGTCACTCTGATGTTGTCCAAGCACTCCAACGGCACCGGGATGTCCTTGACACCAGAAGGATCAAACAAAGAGCTTCGTGGGTGAACATGGTGTCGAAGAAGACATCCTGCCTTGATTTCCCAGAAGTCACGGTGCTTGGAGCCATCACGAAGTTCAAAGAAGCCTGTCTCAGGGTGAAAAGTCCAATCACCTGGTAGGCTTGTGCAGTCCACATCTTCAACCACAAACGCCATGTTGACTTCATCTTCATTGGATGTGGGTGGTTGTGGACGTGCGTATGGCATGTCTCCTGTGGATCCATGTGTCGATCTCTGAGGACCATAGGAGATCGTCTCTTGTCGGTCAAAACGTCTGCGTCGATCCTCAAAGGTTTCTGCAGGTGGTGGTTGGTAGGTGCTATCCACTTGGAACTGCTGACCATCTGCCGACGTCCATGTGTTTGGGTTGGCAGCTGGTGTTGGTGGAAATTCCTCTGCCAGTGGTTCACCTTCAGTCATAGGTGAGTTGTGTTGTGAGTGTTGTGGTGAATGCTGTGGTGAATGTATGTCGAGTGGTAGTGGTGGTAGGTTGCTGGTATGTTGTGTAGTAGTGTTGTCTGTTGGTGGTGGTTGTGTAGTTGGTATAGGTTGTGTGACTGGTGGTGTACCAGTAGTGGGCTCCTCTTCAGCAATGGATGGAGCGTAGTCCAAAGACTCCACATCAGCATCGTCGTAGTGTAGTCTCCGTCTCTTGTTGTCAGGGGCAAGGTCATCAGCATCAGACCAGGTTTCCTCATCGTCGTCGACATCGTCGATTTGGTGTTTGTTCACCTTGTTCAAGTCCAGGAACCGGGTGACACCACGAGACTTCACTTGCCTCAACTCATCCTTGGCCTGCTGCAAGTTGTCCACAACATTGGCCGTCAACTGTCTGAAGTCTGGTCGACAGTGGTGGGGTGCACATCTGAGCAGCTGGGTTTTGTGGCTGATCCAGTAGGTGCTCGGTTTTCCTTCCATGTCCTCTTCGACCATCAAGACCTTGGCGGGCCCCTTCCATCTGATTTTGACAAATCACCTTGTTGAGCATCACGCCAGTAAAAGCATGTCTGGCCAACTGCCAAACGAAGGTTGTCCCCCGCATAGCGTCTCAACAAAGCTCTCCTCAACCTCTGGTCAGTGTCAGCTTGGGTGATGGCTGACTTGGCAGCATTGCGTCTCATCAACGCCTCTTCAAAAGATTGGCTGCCAGTGAGGTGAGCTGGGGTGATCTGATCTGAAATCAGGAGGCCACCAACTGACGGTTGATACCCAAGTACCCACTGTGAAGGACTGTAGCCTGCTACCGTAGGCTGTGAATTGAGCTGCGGAAGCACGTAGGTCAGGGCCGTTCGAAGTCCATCGGGCCCGTGCAAATCCAAGTCCGTCATGAACACTTCAATGCTCTTTCGCAGCACTTGGTGTCGTCTCTCCACCAAGCTCAGTCGAGTATGTGCCTCCCCAGGCGCCACCTGATGCTCAATGGATTGGAGATCAGACCATTCAGTCATTTGATCTGAGACCCAACCACGTCCTTCATCAGTGATGAGAACTCGAGGGGCACCGAAGGTAGAAATCCAGGACCTTTCGATGCCAGGTATCAATGAAGAGGTCTTCTCATCATGCAACAGGGCAGCGGCCTGGTACTTCGTGGCCATGTCAATGACTGAAAGGATGGGGTACTTCTTCTCGAGGTCTTTGATCCAAAACACGTCGGCTTGGACCTTGTGGTTGAAGTGCTCTGCTGTGGTCATCGTCGATGGAGCAGGTTGATTTGGCTTCTTGTAGCGTTGACATGCAGCGCAAACATAGCTGCCAGCAACCTGAAGCACGTCATCACTGGCTCCACGGCTTTGAAGTAGTTCCACCAATGAAGCAGTCGAGGGATGACCCAGGTTGCGATGTAGCTTCTGCACCACTCGAAGAGCTTCTGCTTTTCCTTTAACATGTAGGTCGATCAACTTGCCGGCAAACTCCTTGATCTCATGGACTGCGTATCCGTGGTTCCACTGATGTGGATTCTCAGGAGTTGCCAAGGCAGCCGCCAAGGTAGCGGCCATGGCTGGTTGATAGTCCTGCATGTAGGTGGTCTTCAGGGTGTTGAAACCCGAGAGATGGCCTTCGAGTCTGCAGTGTTCATGATCTCGAGGGCACTGTCGATTCATGACCTGTGCCACGGCCTGTTTGGATGTCAAGATGGTGGTGTCCTTCTTCACGGGTTTCCAGATGTCGTCTTTGTCCTTGCAAACACAACCATATTGACATTGATCAAACCGGGCCTTCAAGCCTGGTAACGATCGAAGGGCACTGGTTCTCCAGGAAAGTGCATTTGTCGGTTGCTCCAAGTGAGCATGACGGCCCTCAGCGATCTGCTTCATGTAGATCCGTCGGCAGAATCGCAAATGCACTCGGTGGTGCCATTCCCTGAGCTGGAGTAGTTGCAGTCTCTTAGCTTCGGTCGTTGCATTAATGTTTTGCATGCTACTCCAGGGAGCACAGGTCGGTGCCAGTAGGATCTCATCCGGCTGTTCCTCATCCATCAGTTCCAGGAAGGCCTTCTGGTGACTTCGCAAGGAAAAGTTCCATCCAGTTTGAAAGCCAAAGACCTCCACGTCCATGCCCAAGGAAAGTGCCACATCCGAGGTTCTTCCTTTGCCAGTGTAAACTTCCCATAGCTTTCGAGGTCGTGGTTGATGCATGTCGTGGAGAGTCTGTGCAATGTAGGCCTCACATGCCTTCAGTTGAGTCAGCACGGAGTTCTCTAGGGTTTTCCATTGCTTGCCCTTGAGCAGTTGGGACCCCTCTGGCGGGTCATCGTCATTGACAAGGAAGACCTGCTCCGATTCTTGAAAGTCCTGCAGGGTGTAGTTGCTGCCGTGCTCATCTTCCAAGATCAGGTCGAACTCTGCTCCTGAAGGCAACATCGATGGATCATAGTCCTCCGTGAGGGGGAGTAGGTACTCTCCGTGTCGACCCAAAGTGGCAGATCGCCATGGACCATCATGGAACTTCAACTTGTCGTTGCAGAAGTCGATGGAAAGGCCGAGTGCCTTCGAGATAGGTCTGCCCAGCAACATAGGGGTATCTCCACGTAGTAGGAACGCTTGAACGAGGCCAAACTTGTGGTTCACAAAGATGGGCAGATGCACAGTCCAAGCACTGACCGCCTTGTGATCACCACCAAAGTGAAAAGTCCTGTCGGCCTTCTTCAAGATGATCTCCTCCACTGGAAACTGGAGCTGGCGCAGGTGCTCAATGTACCGCTTGAAGGGTCCATAGCCCATCAAGAAGGACGAGGCACCAGGGTCCAACATGGCACAGTCAGGTCGGCAGACTCCGTCCTGGTCCTCAAACATGACCATGGTGGTTTCCAACTCCGTTGGGTCTGTCTTGGCCATGCCTTCAACGGCCTTCATCGTAGAACCAGTAGCCGCTGTCATCCTCAGCATTGGCATAGTCCCAATCCCACTGGTAGTAGGCCTGGTCATTCTCTTCGGTTTCATCAGCGTAGTAGCCACGGCCCTTTCCAGTGGTGCGACCAGGGTTCCATCGATTGTTACTTGACTGGCTCGACGGTCCATGCTTGTAGTCCTGACCCAAGATGCTGAACAGAGCCTCTTGGATCTTGGTCTTCTCCAGCGAGTTGGCCTGAGTCATCACCATTTGTCTCTGCTCGCGAGAAACGTTGGACTTCGTGAGAAGATGCCATCCTTGAACTTCCGAGGGTAGCTTGACATTGTGTTTCTCCAGCCTCTTCAGTCGATCATCATGCTCGGTGACGAACTGCAAGAGACCCTGGCCTCCGCGGCGATTCAGGTTTTCGAAGTATGCGGCAAAGTCAGACGGCATCTCCACCTTGCTGTCGTACTGAAAGGCCTTGTCCAGGGCTGCAAGGATGCTGCCAAAGGCACCGGAGTCCGAGACCTTCTCCAAGTCAAAGTCCTCGATGATCTTCCAAGCTGTTCCGGTCAAGGAACCCAAGAGGTTCAGAACAGCTTCGCTTTTGCGGTTCGTGACCTCCATCTTCTTCTGGTAGATGGTGATTCTCTTCCTCCATTCACGGTAGTTCGCCGGTGTCCCATCAAACACCGGAATGAAGCTGTCTCTCGTCGACTGGACATCCAAGGTTTCGCTGGAAGTCGCCATCGTTGGTGTCGAAGGGTGCAAGCCCGACGCCGTAGAGCGACACAGGAATGTCCAAGTTGAAGAGAAGCACTGCTATGCAAAGCCCGAGTGTGAAGAGCTCTGCCGAAGTGTCCAGGTAGAAGTGAAGCACTGCTAGGCCCGAACGTGGTGCGCTCGTCAACAACGAAGTGCACCAGAGAGCCACAGAGCAACAGTTCTCGTTCGAGATTTGCCCTGAGTGATTCAAGTTGTGGTGGTGTTGTGTGAGTGGAGTTGGTTGCGCAGTGGACGTGTAGGTGTGGAAAGATGCTCCGCTACCAATGTAGCTTCTGAGCTTTGAATGCGGTGACTCACAAGGTTCACAGCACAAGTTGGCAGCGCACGAAGTCTGCTGTTTTCACCTTATGGCTCGAGTGATGCCCTCCCACCTTAAGTGGCATTGGGCCGAAACATCGGCATGGATACCTGAAAGGTGGCTTCAGATTGGTACATGTGTGACAAACTGACATGATTTTTTATGTTCTGAGATGTTCTGATGATTAATAAGTTATATGAATGTTTGCTCATGTGCAGGCATGCATTTTAAAACATTTAAGAACCATGGGGTGCAAGTTTCACATGCAAGACTTACACTCACTTTGCCTGTTGTGAGAAGCGATGCATTTGATTGTTTGCCCTTACACTAACTGAATTCAATGGATAATTGCATCTTTAGGTTTTGATCCGTTCCCCATTCTCGAAATCCCCGCAGTTAAAGAAGGCTGAAGGATCTCATGTTGGTTTGTGGTTTCAATGCCAATCTTGATTGTGTCATTTGGTGGTTTCTTAATAGCTGGGTGTGCCACCCAATCATGCAATAGTATCCATTAAAGTTAAAAACAAAAAGCACATTCATTTTGGGGGTTCCCAATTTTGATCAACCCCCATTTGGCAACCACATAGCAGCTCAAACATGCAAAATGTGGTTCCCCCCGCATTCAACAACAGCCGATCCTCCTGAGTTGTTTCCTTCTTGGGGTCTCTGTAGTTGTTTATCAATTATTGGAAAAATCCTTGATCCAGCAAGTTTTGCATTTTTTTGAAGCATCTATAAACACAAAACGGATAATAAGCAAACATGTTTTTTTAAAATAAGGGTTTTGCCTTACTATTCGGGCCAGCCGGGGAAGCCTGGATCCCCCTAGGTTTTAGAGGAATCCTTTCTTGGGGTCAGTAGTAAAAACACCCAAGAATGTGCGCCCGTGCTTATTATTTGGGAGGGGGTGGCCGGCTTTCGGCATAGCGGGAAGGGATCATCATGTCGGTTGCTTTGGTAATTTTTCCACATGAAACAACCTGATGTATAGCCAGGAATGTTCTCCTTTCCACGGTCCCCGTCACTGGTTGCTATATCTGTCCAAAGAAATTGGTCTTACACAATTGCTTGCAGAAATTTCCAGTGCAACTTCATTGAAAAATGGCAACCTGCTCTCAGGACTTTGTTGGCTGGCTATATCTTTCCATGGACTACTGCCATTTGCATCAGCATCTTTACCTTTCTGCGATGCTATGGCGCGCTCTTGTACACCAATGACCGCAAGGCCCGCTTGAAGGGTGCCTGGATCGCACAACCCACGGCTTGATGGGCCACCGTTGGGTGTGAAGGTGGGTGTGGAACCAACAATGGTAAGGGGTGGTTACACACATATACCCAGCAACAAGAGATATCCAAACCAAGTTGGTAGTAACACCATCATATTTCGGATGGCTGCTCAGTTTTCTTGATATTTGAGGCAACTAGGATATTTTTGCAGCCCGGCAAGGCCGACAGTAGAAGGATGGTAGGGGCATCGCCAAGAAATAGGACAGTCATTCTTAGATGAAGCTTTCATCAGGGGCATGGTAAGGGGTAAGACCAATGACCCTGTCACATGGCTAAAAAGAAGGCCAAGTGCGCCCGAGAGAACATTGTTTGGTCAAAGACCCCTGAATGCAGCATGCAAATCTATACAACCCGATTCTTGAATTGCCAATGATCTATGTTGGTATGATTTGTGGGAATGATTTTTAAAGGTCAATTTTGCTTCGAAAACAACCATCTAAAGGCAAACTTCTCATGCGATCTTGGGTTTGGAACGCTCCCTCCCAATTGAGGGCTTTCTGGGTGCCTCATTTTCGTTGCTGGGTGCGCCAATAAGGCAACATGCCAGCGGGCATAGCAGCCGGATGCATTTCTGGCCTGGAATCTCAGACTGCTTGGAAGCCACCAGTGGGGGCTGATGGGGCTGTGCAACATGGCTGGATCCCTGCGTTTCTTTGTTACTCCCTGGTCGGTGAACGTGATGAGCTTGAAATAGCGATTTTGGATTGCCAGGATGGTCCCCCCAAACTCTTAATGTTCCATCCTGACTTGGGATCACCATGCGATCCCACTCCCAGAATACTTTGGCGGAATCTATCCAACATGCAGATAGGTAATGATAGGCATACATATGCTGCATATACCGGCCTTCTCGTTCTTTGCGAATGTGGGGAAGTGGGCCCCCTGCGCCGTGCCCAGAAATCCTTTGGGGTGGTGTTGGGAGAAGTGAACAAAATTGTAGAACATTTGGTTGCTCAAGTTGGCATTGTCGAGCACATTTTCTCATACCCATAGAATCCCTAACCGAAAGTAGGGGTGTAGAGTGGTGGGGTTTAGTCAGGTGAGGATTCCCTTTTAAAAAAAAAATTGAAAAATGAGAAAAAATGAGAAAAAATGAGGGAAAAATAAGAAAAATAAAGCGTTTTGACATGATTGATTGGAAACCATAATGCCAAGATTTCAGAGTTTTACTGTAATGGTGAAACAGTGAGTTGTTATGTTCATTGGAGCTACTCGTCTTACTGGCACCAATGTTTACTCTAAGAATAGGGGTGACATCGGTGCCATTTACCTTTGTCCACGTCAGTGGCTACGACTGGGTTGCGTCATTTTGATGGCACCTATGTCTACAATTTGTTTTTGAATAGGCATGACATGGGTGCCATTCATTCACAGGGACTCAGGACCTCAGGATGGTGAGCTCTGAGAGTCTGAGTGAGAGCCTTGATGGCACCTATGTCTACAAGTCAGTAGCATAGGTGCCATTACTGACAGTCGCTCACAATTCGGATGGGTGAGCTCTGAGAGTGTCTGAGAGAGAGTGAAAATGACCCTGGTTGGGACCTGGGTCAGTAACGTGATCTGCTGGTGGCAGCGCTACCAGTAAATCACGTTTAATATAGTTTTTAAATGATCTAATATTTAATAATAATATTAATTTAATAATATTAATTGAATGATTTAAATCAAATCTGATCTGGGGGACGTGATCTGACCAGTCGGCAGCATTCATGTCATGACATGTCACGTCGCATCCAGTAAGTCCATGTCTGTCACTGTCATCAATGTCACGTCTGGTCTGAGTGCGTCCGTGATTCATTCCCGACCCGATGTGACTGTGTTGTCTCAATCAATGCCCATTCATTCATTAAGCCATGGCATGACATATGACGCCCACAGCAGCCGGACAATTAAGCAGTAACATTCATTGACATTTTTTTCAGTCACTCACTGATT
>VSDK01025306.1:0-35160 GCA_009767595.1 Symbiodinium kawagutii
CCCCCCCAAAAAAAAAGCAATCAGAGCAACCGCTATACAGCAGCAAGTTTTCATTATAGATCCAATTGTTTGATGCAAACAAACATTACTGCACTAATAGGTAATGTTTGAAACACATTAATTTGAATCAATGTGTATATATAATATGTAACCTGACTTTCGTTGGCTCACCAGGCCTGCGAAGAGTCACCAGTGATTCGTGTTGGCTGATCACAGACATGGAATTCATGTCGCTTCCTTTCAGGGCTGCACAATCGGTTTGAATTGCTGGTTCTGAACATGCAGCCCCAGTTAAACAAACCACTGACATAAACTAATTTATGAAAGCCTTACTAACCAAATACAATCATTGATGTATGTATGTATGTATGTATGTATGTATGTATGTATGTATGTATGTAGGTAAGTAGGTAGGTAGGTATGTATGTATAACTTACCTACATACCTACCTTCATACCTCACTCACTATCAGCAAGCGACATGCATGTTGAGTTCTCACACCGGCAGACCACCAGGATGCAATGTTCTGCCAAGAGTTGTGTCTTGCACACAATAGGCAGGAACTCAATCAATCAATCTTGGGGCGAAGAATTTAAATAGGCATCGACAAGGCACTGTTTCCTCGCCAGCTGCCAGCCCCCACTCAAGCCCCTTCAACTCCAACCATGCATACATACATACATACATACATACATACATACTTACATACATACATACATACATACATACATACCTACCTACCTACCTACCTACATACCTACATACCTACATACCTACATACCTACATACCTGCATGCATGCATACATACATACATACATCTACATACTTACCTACATACCTACCTTCATACCTCACTCACTATCAGCAAGCGACATGCATGTTGAGTTCTCACACCGGCAGACCACCAGGATGCAATGTTCTGCCAAGAGTTGTGTCTTGCACACAATGGGCAGGAACTCAATCAATCAATCTTGGGGCGAAGAATTTAAATAGGCATCGACAAGGCACTGTTTCGTCGCCAGCTGCCAGCCCCCACTCAAGCCCCTTCAACTCCAACCATGCATACATACATACATACATACATACATACATACATACATACATACATACATGCATGCATACATACATACACACATACACACATACACACATACACACATACATACATCTGTATATGAGATTACATCAAATCATTTTTTAATATGTAAATGCAATGTGAGAATGTTTAAATGCATTACCAGGTTCTCATTGACAATGTGATGAGCCTAGTACCTGGAGCTGAGCCAACCAACCAAACCCATCTATAAAACAAAACATGTGTTGTTTGTAATCAAACTTCAATGGGCCTTGTACCAAAATTGCCATCATCCTCTCTTTCCAGGTTTGCTCTGCTAATGCCTCCTTCTGGGAAACCGTGATGCGTAGCTTCAAGGCCTGCTCATCTGACGCCCCACGCAATGTTGCCAACGCTCGCTTGCGAATCTTAGTGGCTCAGGCACTGGCGATGGCAGATTTATAGGAACCAATGGGAAGTTACATGATTTTACTGAAATTAGATTGTGTGATTAACAAGGGAACCAGTTCTGAAACATGAGACATTGATCTTTCTGTAGGCCCTCTACTTCCCTCATCACTTTCCTGATCCCTCCAAAGCATACCACTGACTCAGATTAAGATAACCTTCTTGTTCCTTTTTTTCTGCATCTGTTCTAAGTTCTAAATAACCTCAAAGGTTCGAGGCCTATTGTACTAGCAAGGCAGCCCAGCGCACTTGCAAAACCCTTTGGTATGCCACATGGTTTTAGGCATTTGCAACTTCATGATTTAGAGTTAGGTGATCTAGACAATTGCTAATTATAAAGCCGTTCCCAAGCAGTTGGGCATACCAAAGGAACCCCTGTCGGGCTAGCTCAATCCTGCACTGGCTCTTCCAGGCAAGCCAAAATTCTAGCAGCATCGCTGCTTACGTCCATAAGCTCTTGCTTGAACTCAACATACGCAACACGTTGAACCAACTCATTCAACAATGTCACGACAAATGGGATCTCGCGCTTCAATATGGGAGCATAACGGTGTGTGAACAATTCATCCATTTCCAGGACCCCTGTTGATGGGACAACTGACTCAAAGGAAATGTCATTCAAGTCGGATGTAGCAACACCACATCGCATCGCCAGACTGGCTTTGCAACAATTCATCACAAACAGATGCCAAGCGTTGATTTTGAGTTGATCGGAATCAACTGTCTCCAAAACAACTCGAGCTGTCTCCTTCATGGCTTCAGCATCATCTGACGACAATGCCAGATCTTCACATAAAGCTGTTGCAAGACATGGCAAAGGCATTGCTCAAACGGGCTTTGATTGTGATTCCCTTCACAGTCCACTTGTAGCAAAGAGCTGCGATCATGAAATGAAAGGACATAGATGAACTGGATTGGTTTCCTCTATACAATCCAAACATGAAAGCACTGTTAGTGACCCAGCAGCACGTCCCAGCCCGTCGTCTTAAGCCAAGAAACTTCCCACAACTCACCACCCAAAGCAAAGACTTGTTGCTGCGTGAGTGATGGATGGCTATTGGCCAGCAGTACAGCGACCTGCGTAGCAGACAAGTTCTTAACGATTCGAAGTTTGGCGCCATTGATCCCAAGCTTCTTGCCACTCCTGAACAGGCGATGATTGACAGGAATTGGAAGGAATGAAGCAAATTAACATGATAATTGATGCATAAATATTTGAAATTATTTGAATATATACATAACAAATCCACATGTAGCCACTACATCTGGTTTACTAAAGAAACAAAAAGCATTTACTGCTAATATTACTTACCCAGGTTCGATCCGAACATGCCAGCAACCATCTCTGTTTGGATCTTCCACTCATCATCTTGCTGCGAATCCGATGAGTTCGATCGAGAGGATTCGCTCTTTTTCTCTTTCTGCTTCTTTCTCTTCCTAGCCTCACTCCTGTCTACCCTCTTCTCGTCTTTGGGATCCTTTCTGCCTGAGCCCTTAGCTTCTGCTTTCCTTTCTCCGTCATTCCTCCTATGCTTGCCCATGGCTAAATAAGTCAACTGAGAACTTAGAGAAAAACCTTGATCCTAGAAACCCGCGCAAACACATAATAGTGAGTGTTGTTTCTCTTGAGGACTCTGATCACTGCAAAATAATCTAGGTTTGATACACAGTTCACCATTGGATGACAATGGTGATTCTTCTAAAGCAGGAACGCGCAACGAAGCACTGCTTGCATGTGACAGTCGGAGCATTATTCACACTCTGTTTTCGACACCGATGGTTGCACATGTTAAGGCAGAATTAGAGTTGTGAATTACAACTCTGCAGGTGTTCGAACGATTGAACAAATTAAACTGCTGGGCATTTAAGTCCTATTCGGGATCCGGCTCCAAACTGAAACCAAGAGCTGGTAACAAAGACTAAGGCATTGGCATGGAACCGAATAAATAGCAAATTGATCTTTGGCGAGTAATTGTCATTGTCGGAGGGGTCCCAAATCCTAAGCCTGCGATGATTCGCTTCCCCAGCGACGACACTCAACACATGTCCAAAGAGACCAGCGAATGCAGCCATTGCCATCTGCATCCTCAGCATGCGCTCACATAAGCACATTGGGAAAAGGGTGTCAGTGGTTCTATTCCTGTAGAAACACAGCTATGTCATGTGGGTTGCTTCTCTAATGGTTGGTCAGGAAACCAATTTCTAATTATTCATACTTATAACCAATACATGTACACATTTCTATTTTAACTCTCACTGCCTGTCGCCCTTATAGAAATTTATAGACTAAACAAACAATTAATGGTTGATTAATTGCACAACTCTCCACTTATCCCCAAAACCATACCAATGGAAACAACTCTGTCATCCAAACACTGTCTGTCCTCTGGATAGACCACGCAAGCTGCAGCAAAGGAAGCTAACAACAATCTATTCATACATGTGTGCATGCTCGTTTATTTTAGCACATGTACAGGAGTCATATGTAAATTGCTGATTGCCTGAAATATATATATATATATATATATAATTAATGTCAATTCTTTCTTCAATGCTGGCTAGCCAAGAAACGATCCAAATAGAGATCGATCACTGCTTGCGGCGACGCTTCTGGGGCACCTACCAAGCAAAGCAAGTGAGGAAGGGAATTTCTAGAACAACCACGTGTTGATTTCTAGAACAACAGCCTGAGGGTTTAAAATAGATCGAGCTTGAGCTAAACTGTGAAACTGTGATGGGAATGTTTGGACAAATCTTAAACATTGACTAGCGGAAACTCTGAACCTGATCAACTGTATTTAAATCTTTGCCTTTGCTGAATCAAGTCATGTAACAGGACCCCAGGGTGCCTGCTGCGTTGGTTCCATGTCCACCGTTGAACTCGATGTCGATGTAGTTCCAACAGCCTGCGCAAAACAAAATGATCCCTGGTCACTGTCAGGGGTGCTGTGATAAGATCAATAATAATTCTACAATTTATGTCTACCTATTTGATGGGTTTCAAGGGAAACAAACCTTTTTGTCCTTCATTCTTATTCCAAAAGGATTTGACTTAAAGGCTAGAATTTGGAGGGGGTCTTAGCCCAAAACAAGTACACACAGGGTATCCACTAGAGTCACTAGAGGAATAAAAGTTGCATATAAACTCTTCACAATCAACCACTGGAAAACAACAATGAGAGAAATGCCTGAACAGATCATCCAATAGTTGAAAGCAAATGACTAGTCTCTGACGATTGAATGAAATGCCCCACACACCAGTCCTGCACCGTCACATTCAATGACAAAGCCACAGTACTTGAACTGGACGCGCTGCCACTGGCCTGGCGCCAGTGCTTTCTGCTACACCAATCTGTCTTTCTCAAGAAACTTGGAAAGAAAACCTCGTGACCCACATGCTTTGAACCAATCAAAGTAGTTCGATTACAAACTTGTTTCGATTTGGTGACAAGTCCCCTGCCTTGGAAAGCAAATCATCCAAGCGTAGTTGCTTGGTGGGTTTCTCGATCTTGCTCTTTGGAGGTAGCCCAGAACACTTGGCCACTTTGTCCTCATGCGTTGGGGTTTTGTATATTCATGCTGGTGCTCTCAGTACCGACACAAGCCAAGTTGAACCCAAATATATTTTTTCTGCTTTTCCATTCAAGAACCCTACAGACCGTGGTCCTGTACCTTCGCTTTGTGCGAAGATGACTTCTCTTTGGTTTCGGTGACATCCTTCTCCTGCATCTCAAGCAAGCCCTTGGAGCGAGGAGCAGCTGTCAGGAGCTATAATTTTGGAGCTCTTAAATACGTTCCAAGGGTTGTGATTCCTCCATTCTTTGTTATTGTGTGAACAGTATGGCTTTGAATTTGGAAGCAGTTGGTAGGCCATGTAAACTATCAGCTATGATGTAACATTTAGTAGTCGTAGTAGAACATTAAATGCGATGGCTGGGAATGTGGGTTTGCTCTGGCTCCTCGACCACCAAGTAAGGGTCAGTCGTAGCGCAAAGCTTGTGCTCCTTGAGAATCTGCTTGGTATCGATCAGCGTGGAATCCACCAACATGCGGCGCATGGTGTCAGTGCCCGGGTCTTCGGTAGGTGGAGGAACGGCATTCCAGGCAGCAGTGTCCTAAGGCGATGCGAAGACTGTCCCATATAGACAAGTTCTGGTGAGCTTCAAGTGGTGAATTCATATCTGACATTTACTTGTAAACCTCCTGGTGGTGCATCTACGTAGGCACATAACACACCTGACTATTTACATGAATGCGTAGGATAACTTTTGGTTTGAAGCTATTCATTTGCATTCGACTATATGATTGATTGCATTTGCAAGAGCAAGCTAATGTAGGCAAGCATACAGGAGCAGCATGCTATACCTCATACACATGAATAAGATGTCATAAATTATTTGCAATCTATAATGTTTGTAACTGCTTCCTGGCTGTTGTTACCATACCTTGAACTCAAGCCATAGACAGCTTGCATCGCTGGACCTACCAGATGCCCTGCACTAATTGCAGAAAACAAAATCAAGATGTTGATAATGTCGCACTGATGCAAATGAAAGAATATCAGATTGACAGTTAAGGATAAACTCTATTGCTTACTTTTACTCAGGGCTTCTTGCAAATGCCAACGAAACTTTGTTATGTCGATCCCAGGTTCTTCCTGGGACATCTCACCTGGCTTCGGCAAAGCCTTGACCATCTCGTCAACCCATGTTCTGATAAGTACCTCCGGGTTCTCCTGGTAGATGTCGTTCAAACAGAAATAAGCCAGCGCGAAGGCTCTCCCGAAATTGGTTGGATAAGCAGATGATACTTTGAGTGCATCTGGGTCTCCGCTCACCCACCTACAAGGGAAGAAAACGTAACAAACTGTTAAAACCAAGCAACCAGACTTGAACAACGACTACTGACAAATAACACTGTGAAGGGATTTGGGTGGGTAAACCTGGCCTAGGACCCTTCTTTGTGAGCTTCGGCAATTGACTTTGGCGCTCAGGAATGGCGTCCTTGGCAGCCTCATAGATTCTCCTGTACAAAAATTATCAAGTTCAGATGGGCCATGAATCAAACGCTCCAATTAATCTTTAATGAATCATTCCTTTCATTGGAGTCTTCAACTTTCTGATCTCAATCTCTGTGTCAAGAACCTTTGACTTTATTCACGCAAAAACTAATTTTCAAAAACATGTTCCTTCAGCCAGCTAACCTCCGCACTACAAATCTAATATACACTACCCTGTGACAACCCATCAGATTTATCCCACACAGGTCCTCACCAGGATCAGACCATTCCAGCATCCACGCAGCTGGAGTGGCTTTGGGCTCACACTGCCAAATGGCCACAAGGAAACAGCAATTCTGCTGAAATTGTGCTCGCTGGACATGTGTTCCTCGAGCTTCAGCCACTCAAAGATGCAACTGCTCCCCTTAGCTGACAGGTGATTGGCACCCCTGGGCTTACATTTCAACCATTCCCCATCAACAAGTAATTAATTTTTAATGCCCCCTAAGGTTACAATCAAATGTTTTTTTCTTTGAAATACATATTGTCTACCTGCGGTGGGTTTGTGGCTACTATCCCCGACTCTGCGCGCAGCCATTAGCAACAACGAACTGAAATCATGACCATTTATGAATTTTAATTTGAATTTAGAAGCATGCTTCAATGCATAAGCTCCAAATGTGCATTGATTTTAGAAGATAGATCGACTACGCAAATCGAATGCAACAAAGCCATTGCACTTGCAAGCACCTGCATATTAAATGTATGTATATAAATATCTATATATGTATATTTATTTACACATACACACATGTACAGAGAGTGGTTTCACTGTAGGAAGAAAGAAGTAAGCAACTTATATCATTCATACTTGCTGCAGTTGGGGCACAGGCTGCTCGAAGAACCAGCCAACACACAGCCAATTCAGGAGTGGCAAGAGAATCTCTGTGATCAGTCGGGCTGTTCCATTTCCAGTAAGCACGTGGAAAGCACTGGGGTTTCCAGTCAGAGCCTAAGCAAGCTGGACATTGGACAAGTCAAAGAAATATCACACTCAGAGCTCAGAGGGGAAAGCAACACGGAAAACACAACCTGCACAAAAGTTCGAATAACCTTGCCAAACAAATTTATATGAATGAATCACCTAGCAACCACGTTGCGAAGAGAGGTGCCTTTGTTGACCCAGCCCCATGAGGCACAGGTTGGCTCAATCGCAACAGCAGATCTCTTCGCCCGGGTCCGGGTGACCATGCGGGCTAGACTCATGAGCCCATGCTCTTGATGGATGTTGTGAGATCCATCGCACCGAATGTCGAAAACTTCGGCCTGGTAGCCACGCTCGCGCATTGCGCGCACAAGCGCATGGCACCCACCAAAGACCTCCACAAGGTGGTTGTAGGTCTCGAAATGGTGATGTCGATCCATTCGGCCTTCCGAATGGGGTATGTAATGACTTATTGACTATCAAAACTTTTTGTCGGTCACAATTCGAGCAAAACAACTCCTGAGATAGGATCAGATAGATTCTAAATTTTAAACTAATATTTATTGACAGATTGATCAGGCCTTTGTAGCTACGCAGGAAAGGAAACTCAGCAATCAGGCGACGCTTGATCTCTGGAAAGTCCAAAGGAGGAGCTGGCACCACAGCCCTCTCCACCAGGATATCCCCAGCCCACTGCTTCGAAGCCATCTTGCTCTGCGCCATTGCCCAGCAACAAACACAAAAAGAGACAACTTACGTGGAGTTGCCTTCGCAAGCTCTTTGAGCCAGCTTCCTTGTGATGGGACACCAAACATGCCACTTCCCGCAGAATCTATGATCATGGATTGATTAGAAACTCTATGATTCCCTCAAATTGCCTCAGCTTGTCAGCTGCAACGATTCCTTACGCATCAAAACCCATTCAACGATGGAATGACACCTGGTGCAACCAGTCAAACATAGTCGGTATCAAACACGGATATGTAATTAACAAACAGAGAACATCAAAAGAGTGCAATGACGATATGACTTCTGGAATGGCGAATTCGCAGGGGTGGATCACGAATAATTTCTGGTATGCGGAAAGTGCCTCAGATTGGTACCTCTAGGGTTAGAATAATTTGAAAAATGGACAGGTTCAGGATATCTTTCCACAAAATTTGGTTGCATCGAAGTTTTGGGCGTACTTTATTTAGGGGGGTTGTTATTTCAAACCGGCCAGTGGGCGTACTTTATTTAGGAGGGGTTTATGATGACAGGTTAACATTGCCTACGGATACTAGAGGGTGCAACTGCTTCATAAATACCTTGACATGGAAATCTATGGGCATCCATCTCTTTTCAGAGTGATCATGGTGGGTGATTCTAGGGCTAGCATGGGGAAGGATACAGCCACAAGATAGTAGAAGGGGCACGCACAGTGAATAGCCAACCAAAAACTGGGATTCATAGGTGCGTGATAAGTTTTTTTTTTGAGATGGACTGAACATGGGCAATATGCATGCAACATGGACACACATGGGCGCAGTAAATCGATGGGGTTGTGTACACGTGTAGGGTTCCTGATGCATGTCTGCGTTTCAGAACGTTTCTACATGGAACAGTTAGATTCTGTAGCACAGCATTCTGCGACAAGCAAAGCCGTTAGGGAGGTCAACAAAAGGACTTTTACGATCACAGCAGAAGCGGATTTTGGTTCAGTTTCAGATGTATGTCCAGCACTCTATACAGGGAAAATCACTGATTCAAACTAACACACGATTTTTGTCTGGTGTTGAGCTGTGCTTACTTGCCAAGATGTACCTGCTTGTATTATCTAGTATTAGCAGGTCTCTCTTAAGATCCAGTACCTCGGGAAATCGGGAAAGTACATAATCATGTTTTTCTTCATTACTCTTACTTTTACAAATAACTAAATTCTAAACATGCAATTCATATTAATTCTTCAAATGTTGCACAATAAATGTTCAATATGTAAATATAAAAATATTTACATACACATATACATGTATATATATATATATATATACACATAAATATATTTATATAGAAATGAAAATACATATACATAAAGATAAGTAAATAGATATATACATATATAAATATGTAAATATAAATAAAAATAAATATACATACATATATATATATATATATGCAAATTGTCCAGTGCTCTCCAACCTGACCCACGTTGGCCTGCTCGCTGGTTGCGGTTGTTGATGCCGCGTTCTTGGACGCTGCTCACCAGGATCTTGTGGCCCAGGTTGTCCAGCCATTCGCCCAGGAAAAACCTCACGTGGCTGGGCTTTGCGGGAGGTTTTTTGCGCAGGTCTCCAACAGAAACGCGATGGT
The DNA here is from genome assembly GCA_009767595.1 of Symbiodinium kawagutii. Taxonomy (NCBI): domain Eukaryota; class Dinophyceae; order Suessiales; family Symbiodiniaceae; genus Symbiodinium; species Symbiodinium kawagutii. The sequence goes on from VSDK01025306.1 coordinate 9,857, forward strand.
TTATGGGTCAAGCAGTTCACCCACCAACTAATGGGGGATCAAATCACCAACAATAATGAGGAAAAGAATGGTTAATGATGGTTGAACCTGGGGTACAGGGTTTGACCCATAGCTGGATGAGAATCAAAAGAAGTTCATGGCTGTTGCTGCCCACCACGAAAACAAACAGGTCGAACAGGTGGAGATCATTTTGATCTGCCCCATAAAAGCTGTGGCACCCATTTTAACAGGGTGGCTTCCAATGAACATGAAGACACATGAGTAGTCCCGCCAACTAGTAACATTAACTTTGGACTAGCGTTAGGCCCACATCAAAATCACCATTGCATAGAGCCAAAACACATTGTATGGCCAAACATTTGCATTGATGTGTGTGTGTGTGCGTTTCGGCCAATACAGCACTAGTTTCAAAATGACAAGCACATCTACTAACATGCATATAGAAGAACAACATGCACACAAAGCCTGGGCAAAGTCCACGCGCTGCAATGTGATGTTCCCATCCGCTGAACATTGTTCAAGTAAATGTTGAAGAAACAAAAAACAGCTACACAGCAAGTTGGGGTTCAGGTTCTTGGGGGGTTTGTACAGATTGGGGGGTTTTGGGTTTAGGGTGTCTTCACGAGTTAACCAAAAGGAACGTGCACAGCAATGGGGGCATAAAACAGGACCATCTTCCGGGCAAAGCCCAGGCATTTGCCATATATACTTGACCTTGGCTTTGCACGTAAGATGTTCTTGTTTTATGTCCTCATTGCTGTGCAGGTTCCTTTTAGCCTCTATACATAAATATATCAACATATATACACAAAACATATCGATTTACAAAAAAACACGTGCCTGTGTCCTGTGTTTATAAACATATGTAATCACATATGCATATCTTCTGGTGTAGTCAGTAATGCTTGAACAGGTCGAGGCCATGAGCTGTCTACTTCCCTAGCCCCTAAATAGCCACTAAGGCAACATGTATATTGGAATGCATCTTACGAGAGTATCTGCATTGTGCCGCATTGCCGATGTCCTAAGAAGGCACGCTAGCCACAATACCTGCTCACTCAATCACCAGTGCAGTATCATTCCCAGCGTAAGTAAATGTTTATAAACAATCAGGTTCCCTTTTTGGCTCATTTGTCGTTGGATCCCCATCGAACCCCTGCAAACATCCAACAAATGACCAGTTACATCGCCGTTATGGGTTTTGGACACTCAACAAAGCATAGCAAAAAAAAATGTTCAGAACATAGAAGAACTTGTTACATCCTGTTACCACCTTTCCTAATTAATCCATACTATCGATACAGCTTTCCTTGGGGCCAAAAGCAGAGTCAATTCGCAGCACCAAGTAGCTGGGGATCAAAGGTCTCAGTCTTGGACTCACCTGCAGAATGGATTGACTGATCAAGTCAGCAAGAAAACCCTCCATCCGCGAGCCAACCGTGGCCATGCACAGTGGGGATCCCTGGTCTGTCCACGCACTATCAGTAATGAAACCCCCAACAGCCTCAATATTCGTAAAATTCTGAATTATTCATTGACATAAGAAAAAACCTAGGGTGTTTTCCAATGTCTATCAACAAAGATGTGAGTATATGTGGCGGAGACTGCCCCCCTGAGTGATTATTCTATCCCAATTCGAGTTTGCTCTGTCCAAATGTAGGATAGTCAAACCTGTAGGCTTGAATGCAACAAAACAACAAGCAAACACTGTTCTGACCGTCGTCAAAGGCAAATCCTGTGGTTCCGGAGCCGGACCCATGGCCGAAATGGCAATTAAACCCAACTGTTGAAAGCCAATAACCACCGAAGCTGACATCATCTCAACAGCATTGGACAGAATTGTGTGCACACACTACATGCACACGGCTACGTCACCATCTACGATGACATGTTGCGCAACACCTTTGAACATGTCTCTGATACCGAAGAAACAACAAACAAGCAACATCAAAAACACAACAGCACTACAAACACACATACATACATAAATTGCATGGCGTTACGTTGCCATACATTACCATACAGTACAGAACATTTTGCTGCAGTACATTGTTGTACATGCATGGATACAGTAATCACATCACATTACATTGCATTGCATTGCATGAAATGCATGCATACATTCTGACTTGCATACACAGATACATACATAGGTACATATTATAGTAAAACATAGATGATTTGTTCGCCTTGGCAAAAAGCATGGAACTCCCAAGGGGTGCTGCTGTATCTTCCAGTCATGCAGCACCTCCTTTCGCAACTGACGTGGCCGGAGAATCTTCACGTTCCATCTGGGCAGCGGGGGTCCCAAGGATGCAATTGCACAGTACACTACATTACATTACAGTACTTACCTTGATGACACGACAGTACATTGCATTACAATCGCATTGGACTACCATATGACACGTAGCGTTAAGGTACATTGTATTTGCCAATGCGCATAGGCAAAGGCACGCACATAAATTTAAAAGAATGTTTGCAAACATGTCCATCTCCATACTGCCTGCCTTACGATTGCATTCTACAGCCTTCCACAAATACATTGGCACCTTGATTTGTACATGACAACAGTGCACATGACTGGCTCCTGCATGGCCTACAGTGCTTCACAGTAACCCTAAGATCCACCGAAGCCATGGGCCTCCGCCCACCTTTCCCGATGCTTCGGATGGTGCCAATGATCCAGGCTCCATGGACCTGCTGTGCTGTGGACACCCTGCTTTGGAAGACCGGGCTGCGTATATGGAAAAAAGGGTAGGACACGTACAGAAACATACTGGATAAGCTTGGATAAGTATGCAATAGTATGCATATACACCGTATTTCACTGTCATATGGGATGTGCACATGTATGCTACTATGTGTACTCAAAAGCGTACGTACTATAAAGTCTCGCTTGTTGTGATTTGTGCAAAGGCTTTTGCATGGTTGATGGCACTGTAGAATTTGCATAGGGTTGCATTGCTATCCAAGGCTCCCCGCTCGTCCTGTCACCCTCCCAACAACGAAAGTCTTCAATAGCTAGAGCTGTTGCGGGTGGTTCAATTCTTGGATTTCCTTCCCATGTCATCTCCTTTCCCATTAGATGACGCGGATTCTCATCAGATCTCTGCAATTGGCTCAAATCGTCTTCGTTTGCATGCCTCCGTATGTTACACCTTTTGTCACTTGGCTGTTGGTCAAAACCCTGTACCCCTGGTTCCCCTATCCTTAACCACTGTGTTTCTTATTATTGGTTGGTTATTATCCCCTATTAGTTGGTTGGTTAATATTGACCCATGGCCACCTTTGCAAACCTTTGCTATCCAAAAATTGTACCTGGCCCACCCCCATGTCTGCACCGCCATCCACACATCCATTGGCCCGGCACCTGCTTCGTTGTCCGGCGCGGGTTTCATGGACAACGCCGGGGAGCCCTGGTTGGACCTGGCACCATTTCGGCTGCCTCAGTGCTGCCCAGCCACTGGTTAAAGCAGTTGATGGCCCACACAAAAATGTTGTATAATGGTAACCAAGGATAATAAACCCCTGGTCCCCTGGTTTATTAATAGGGGGTATTCCCTAAAAGCCTTGGTTTCCCATTAAAATAGCAGCCCCTCCAGTTAATCAACCAGGGGTTTATTAATCCTGGGTAAGCATTATATGTATAATGGCCAACACTGGCTAAGGAACCCCCCAAAACTGGTAGTTTGTATGAAAAATATATGTTTGGTGATTTCCTAACATAGGGAAACCCCAAAACTGATGTAATGCTAAAATGATTATTGGTGGATGATTTCGGGGGTTCCCCTATTTGGAGAAACACCCATCTGGGTGAGGATTGTTCGTATGGTTCATGTCGATTTGATTTGACACACACATACATGTAATGTATGCACATCCAAAAAGCAATTGAATATATAATACACACAAAACAAATGTAACATGTACATTGACGAGTCTGTGTAGCTATATCAGTTCACAACATTCTTTCATATATATTTTACATGAATGTACATAATAATGAAATAACAATGTTTTCAAAGATCGTAGCACACTAAAAAATACATGCACAATAACAATTACATACATCACATTAGGCATGATGCAATTCAACATGCACAAGACTTGATCACTGATGATCCAATCTTCCTAGCTTCTGTTGGGTTTTTTGGCTACGATTCAGCTGGTAAGCTGCTGCGGAGCTCAGCACATCCCAGCTACCACAGGAGATTAAAAGAATTCCGACTAACATGGCATTGTTAGTGAATGTGAAACAGTCAAAAACTGCTTGTCTTAACCCTAAAAGGTCATGTGTCTTCATGCCAAGCAGGTGCTTTCCAATGGCAAGCGCGGCGAACTTTGGGAGCGAGACTGGACCTCTTTCTCGCTGACAAGGCACCCACTTCCACCAAGTGAAAGGCATCTGCCGGGGCCGTCTCTGGGGGACCTCCGGGGTTCCTAGTCCTACAACCGCTGGCGTGTCCCAGCGTGATCCCCTGCTTACCAGCACCACATGTTCCATTGGATCATCATTCATATATATATATATATATGTAGTGATAAAGAGATACATCTTTGTGTGTATAAATATATATCTATGATAATATATAATGAAATATAAAAAAATGTAATTACAGTCTAAAAGCATATACATTGGAAATTTTATTCACATCGGTCATCCAAGTCATATGAATCCCCATTCGCCATGGTGAGCACCTGACATTCAACCACCCCCCAAGTTTAGAAAGTCGGCAGCCATTGACCTATCTTGACCTATATATATCTTCACTGCCTCCGAATTCTGCCGTTGACAAACTTGAAGAATTTCTGTGCTTGAAATGGTGTTGCTTTTGCTTGTATCTTTCAACAAATCATCGCAAGGATCAATGTTGGCCGCAGGCCGCGGTGGATATCTGCAAAGGCACCACCCTGAAGTCACCTACCAGGCACGTCAAAGGGCAACTACTTGGCCCAGCCCATGGCATCGCCGGCATCGCCTGAGGCGTTGCTTCCTGCACGGCTTCTATGCTTGGGCTGCGGCGAGGCACTTGTGCCTGCGCTGCTGGGTACAGTAGATCAACACGCACGTGCAACTCTTGCTGCATGTGGAAAGTAGGCATCTATGCACACTCATACGCGGAGATAAAACAATAGTAAACAGTTTCTGTGAGTGTTCACTTGTTGTCATGTAACAGTCGCTTCACGACCAATTATACCGATTTATCAAACCTCAATGGCTGATAAACAACCTGGTTTTGGTGTGCATGGGCACAGCTCCACGTGTATTCTCTACACTAGCTGACAAACGCAATATGGAGTTTAAGAATGCTTAATGTATTTAATGTATAAATACAATTACAAGATGCAAATTGAAAATGTACACCCATAAATCCATACCAAAAAAGTACTCATGTCAAAGGTCCCCAACTGGATTCAAACTGGAAATTCCTCCTGCAACCAGCGATTCTCAACAAGAAAGAAACAAGCAGTATGAACTTGACACTGCATTCCTACCCAGTCGGCTGATGCTTTTGGATGGCTCAGTTTGCCTCAGCCGGCCAGGGCAGGGCTTGTAGAGTCGGAAACACGATAGCTTCAGGTGGTCACTAGGAATACCATGATGACCATTTGAACAGCCCTTCCTTTTTCGTTATCGTGATGTTCTTGTTAATCATTGTATCCTCACGATCTTTTCCTGCTACAGCTATCATTTCTATGTCCTTGTTGTTGTATCATCATCATTTCTTGTCGTTGCTTCTAGCATGCTTTCTCCGCTCGCACCTGGGGAATCCATGGCCCAAAGGCAGGCCCGGTGCGCCTTTCTTGGTGTGTTTCCACTGTTGTTATTACAGCCTTCCCGCGCTTAAACGTGAACAAAATCACTAGCAATCCTTGTGACTAAGCATAGAAAACAAAACAAACAAACACCGCCTTGCGGCCAGTTGCTTCCCACGTGTGCATCATGCTTCATGGGCACCCCAACTCATGATTCAAAAGCAAGTATCGTCAGTATTGTCCTGTCTTCTTTTCTGGCACATGTTCGGCTTCAGGTCTGCAAGTGCTTTGAGGCAGGTATGGGCTGAAGCCAAACTGGCGGAGCTATTGATGAAATATGGAATGGCAGCTCAAGGAAGCTGACATCCCACGCAAAAATTGGAATATGATACACACTGCCTTTTTTGCAAGTGCACACATTTCATGCAAATGTCATTCTTGAATGATTATGCATGTATGTTTTTATGATTGTTCATGTATGCACTCACATAGTTGCATGGATGCAGCAACTACCAAAAGGCAAAACTGACGCATGGGTAGGTGACTGGCTGCATATGTCCCACATGCGAATAACATGGTTGAAGATAGTAACTAATTAATAGGTTGGTGGAGTAAAATGAAATAAAAACATGGTTAACATATAACGGTTATTATCGCTTAAACATTTTAATGCTTAGATATTACAAACCGGAAAAAGGCATAGTGGCCAAATAATTCCACTTGATCCAACAAGTAGACTGCCACAGTTTGCTACCCACCATAATCCAACATCTCATCTGAAGCCATTTGTACCAAAAGCCTGCTATCCAGGGACAGCACAAGGGAACAAGGCCATGAGTCCAAACCGTTGATCACCAGACTTTGGAAGGTGATAATTCCAGCGCAAACACTGGGCTCTTGTGGACACCTCCTTCAGATTCAAGAACATTTGGAGAAGGCTTGGCAGGCCACAAATTTGGGCACATGGCAGTTCAAGGGCCGTCCAACATGATCTTTATTTACCAGCAGGGAAATCGGCCTTCTTTGGGAGAGGGGGAAAAGAATGGAAAAAGCACAATTTGTGGATGCACTGGTACATTTCAGTGGCAACAAGTAGCGAGAACATCGAGAAACCATCAGCTTGTTCGCAGCAAGCTGTTACAAGCTGCAGCCCCTGTTGTTTTTCCGTACAGTACTTCTAATTGTCCGCGGTGCAAACCACATGCAGAGCGAACCTGCCGAAATTTGGTCGGCGAATTGCGTGGCATCTTCAGTGACTCATTCACAGGAACGATTTTGAACATATGTTCAGCAAATGGCATCGCACACATACACACACACGCTATCTGGAGGGCAGGGTAGTGGTGTCCAGTAATGTCTACTACATCGCGGACCTGAGCGGCATCGATATCCAAGGCAGCAGCTGCAAATGAGTAACGGAGCAATCCTGTCATATCAAAACAAGTTTGCAATGTTTGGACAATCTGATCAAAACGAGGTTGAGCGAACTGGGATTGTCGAATCTATTCACCTCAGCTGACCCTGCACCTATTCAGCCCGCATAAATCACATGCTGCCACATTTCTCATCATTTCTCAATGTCAGTGTGTGCATGCATAAATGGGGAATCTCCATTGTACAAGCAAGTCGCTCAAAAAACCTACAAAAATGAGTTGCAAGCATCCCGTCAAACCAATTTGATCCAATTTGTATCTGAGACCCTGCTGCCTGCCTAACAGCACGCACACACACACACATACATTGTAGCCAAGAGTTGTCTAAGGACTTGCATGCCAGTTACATAATGGAGAAAGTATGTAGAGAACATAGCTGCGACCTATAGATTGGTTGGTCGGTCGGTCCAAGGGCCTTTAAACCTTTCAAGTCCATTCCGCAGTCACCGAAATTGATCAAGCCAAGCTAAACCATGGCCAGCTCTGTGCTGCCGGCCACGAATTATGCAGTAGAGAACATAAAACTAATGAAGCTACTTCACACTAAAAGTACTTTATCTGCCTCACTTTCCGACCGGGACTCAGCTGACGTAAAAGTCAAGATCGCATGGCTCGAGGAATGCAAAGTCAGCACGCTTCCTGTCCCCCTGGATGCACATCGTCGAGGTCTTGACTCACCTCGCTGGCCTTAGATGCTGCTGGCGCCTCCTTGGAACCAGAGGCTGGTCCTCCCGGGTTGGGCGTATCGCTTGTGACATCCGGGCTGTTGACCTCGATGATCTCGGGAGAAGAGAGGCCGGTGCCCCGGGTTGGTTGGGCAGGGCCCGGTTGGGCAGGGCCCCCACTGCCAGGGGAGGTGGGTGCAGGGCTCACCGGGCTCGTCATCATTGCCAGGACTGCCTCTGTAGCGCCGGCCGAGATACCGTAGACTCGCTCGTAGTAAATGACCTGCAAAGACGTGGTCAAGGACAATCATTTCAACAAAACAAGATTGGATGTCACAATATATAAAAAAAATATATATAAATTAAAAACGATTAAACATATATATATATATATAAATTTAAAAAAATATATGTATATATAAATATATATATATATATTATATATAATGGCAACCGACTGTAGACACACGGCGAATGGATGCTTGGAGAACCCAGCATGGAAAATGATTTGATTGGTTCCTTTTGATCAAAGAAATCATGAATGGGTTAACCACAAAATTCAAGAGGAAATCATGAGACAAAGATTAACAAAAAAAGAAGGGATGCATGCCTCGGTGGCATCGCATCAAAAGCCTCAATGTTGGATGTGCAGTTAGGGTTACGACTAAAGTATATCATATATAAATAAAGGGTATGTACCTTATCATAATATAGATAAAAACTCATATCATATACCTTAAAACCGGAAAATTAACATCCATAAAGATCCATAGCCATGGTCAGCAATCAGTTTTCAAATGGGGATGCACATCCAGTCGTTGTCGGATGCACCACATCCCGGATGCAGCCTTCGTCTTCGCCAGTAAGGCCTGACCTCAAGAGATCAAGCACTGCTGGCCAGCTGACACGTCAGATGTATGCCTTCTTTACAACGGTACCCATAGGCATTTGACATCAAGAGTTGCTGATTGTTACTTGTAACTCTCAAGTTCAGTGTTTTGCATCTCAAATATGATGAACGGTTATCAACATGATTAACCTATATTAAGCTATTATTGACCATTATTAACTTGAATTTGCCACCGACATGGCTGACAAGTCGATCAGTTCTCCGCGTTACCCGGTGGAAGACTTTCCCCTAAGTGCCGCACCAGTCACCGTCTTGCCTGGAGGTGCGGCAGTGCTGATTCGCACATTGATGTCCGTAGATGATGCACCCCATGCCATAGAGTCCCACGAATACAGGTACTTCATGGCAGCTCAGCTGACATAACAATACAATACAATACAATACACGTATTGTAGATATAAAACATATACATATGAATATAAAATTACATGACTTTTAAACATGAGTGCAGTAAACGTGACTTGGTAATATCTGCAAACTCGCGACAGCTTGTAGAACCGCCCCTGTCCTAGTTGGTTGGAACCACATCTGGCGTATTCTGGCGTCCTGATCTCCTGTACACCAAACGGGGCTAATCAACACTGGCAACAGATATCCGTCTTGAATCTGGGCTGTTTGGGTGAATCGTTTTTGGAAATAGCTTATTTCAAGGAGCTGGCCGTTTAGCAAAACATTGTGCGTCTCTGTTCCTACTGCACCCTCGCATGACTGAAGAACGAAATGCACTTCCCACTATGTTTGGTTTTGAAGGCCTGGGGGCAAGTCCAACGATGCATATGGTCATACACAAGCATGGTTCCTGGAGCGGATCATCACAGGCCATCATGCCGAGTTCCCAGCATTTCAATGCATTTCACAAATTCCGTTTTTTCCAACTTGTGCTAGAGCAATGTGCAATCATGGCTTTGTCCGCACTGGCCATTTTGAATAGATTTGTTTTGTCTGATGAGCCGTTGGGGCATTGCATCACGTGTATATATAACGATATCTAAATAAATAAATAAATAAATATATATATATATATATAAATCTACAAATGTAGAGAGAGAGAGAGATATATATATATATACACATACATACATTAAATAAATCATACATATATACACAAATTATCTATATATCAATATATATTTTAGTGTATATATTGCTACCGTAATCTATAAATCGATACTTTGGCCCCTCAACTCTCAAATGCTATTCTCACAATGGTGCAAGAAGCAGGCAAATGGTACCTACATGGAGGCGATCATAGTTCAATAAAGTTTGAAGGCGACCTGTCAACCTAGATGCTGAGCCAGTCAGCTACAGGTAATATCCTAGGATTTGCCGTCCACCAGTAATAGGCCATTCAGCAGAGCTACACACACACACACAAAAAAAAAAAAAGAGAATCAAAACACGATGGGCAAATGATCATTCCCTAATCCTTTCTCCCATCCCATGATCGTGAAGAATATCCAATTTTCCATCCCTTGAATAACCTTGACTGGCGGGTGATTTCAACCCTATGAGAAAAATACCTGTTAACCGACCAAATCTTCGCAAATATAAATAGGGGAAATAAAAAGTGTAAAACCAGCAATCCGTGAGAAAACCTAAACTAAGAAGCAAAAACATCCTCCAAATTAATGTTACATATGCTGGTGTACCCAGTCGCCTTGCCTCCGGTGAAGCACTGCCACCCGGAACCACGCCTCCCACCGGCACGAAACCCACCAAGTTCAAGGCCTCAGTGAAACGGCGATCCGAGGCGATGTTCTATGGTAGAAATATTTCATGAAAATGTTGGCGCATGATGCATTTGTTGGTTAATCCTGATACATGGCATCACTATAGTTAATAAATTGGTAAATTGTGCTTACTTATTGTTAATCACTATAGTTAACAGATTGGTTAATAGTGAGTCATGATACAATTAATCACTATAGTTGCTTTAAAAAGCACCAATCATCACCGTAATTGGTAAATACAAAGGATGCAATTGATCACTATAGTTTTTGAATCACTATAGTTGACATAGTGATCATATAAAAGGCACTATATATAGTGACTAGTTCGTACACATCACTGTAGTATCTGTAGTTAAACACTCTCCCCATCGCTATTTGTCAAGCCGCAGCGTTATACTTATATAATCACTATTTCAACAATTAAGTATGGCCAACATAGTGGTCTAACCATAAGTACATGTTTCCAAGATAACATAACCGCACTTATGCATAGCTAATGAAAAATGGTTTAAATTGTGATTAAACAAAGCTATACAACAATCAAGTTGTCAAACGTAAATCATTATAGTTGATCATAGCTATTGAGTAATGATGATAAATCCTAGTTGTCATAATCATAAGAACCGTCAATGTCATAATCATTAAGCAAAACATAGGCATGGTACAATGATTGATAAGGATTACAGTAATGATGATGGCCAATGATGATTGATGATAATTCTACTGATGACCAGTGATGGAACCAATGTCAATAAACATTGCTGGCTGGTGATTACAACAATGAATGTTAACGGTTCATGATGGTCAATACAAGTACTTACTGAATTGTAGATAGCCTAGTTTCTATTCTTTTGTTGATACCAACAATACTATCAGTGGTGCAAATGAACGTGGTTAATACTGCTTCGGAATCATCAATAACATCGGCTGAGAAATGGTTCAGCTGAGAAGACAAAAGAGGTGATCAACTGATCAATGCGTGGGCTGACTGATGAATCGCAAACAATATCCAGAAAACATGAAGAACCATGAACAACGCAACAAGCAGCACCAGCAGCAGCACCACCAGCAACAACAACAACAACGAACCAACAACTACAGCAGTGGCGTCACCAGCATCGTCATTAGCTCCAGCAACAAACACAACAACAACAAGCCGCCGTAGGACCAAGGCAACAACCTCGGCAGTTTATCGCAGCCACAGCTGAAAGCCACCTACAAGGACCAAAGCAAAGAGAAGAACCAGAGTTCTGAGCCCTGAAAACAAGACCCACAACATCACCCGCAAAGAGCAGCCGCAAAGAGCAGCAGTAAGAGCAGCAGTAAGAGCACATGCCCACAATTTCGTTGGGATGCAATTTATATAATCAAAACGAAACAGGTATCAAAGGTGTGAATTAAAATGGTCCCAACATGTCTCAATCAGGAACCCTGGACTAAGCAAGCCAGTGAATGCATCATAAAGGCTGACTTGACCTGTTGATTTTTTAATGAAATTTAGTACGGCGTTCTCTTGACAGCTGCTGATCTTTATGCTACACCAGTGCAGGATCCTCGAAGTCCTGGAATCTTATCCCTTCTGAGTGCGGTGCCCGACGTGCCTCCTTCACGCTTTGGTACCATGTCGAGATCTTGGAGGTCTTCATCCCTGAGCTCAGCTGGCATGGCTATGCATGGCTATGCATGGCTGGCATTGTTCCGCCCTCTTGGCATGGCAGGTGTCAACGTCTGGAGGTCTTCCCCAGAAAAACCTTCACAATCGCTCAAGGTGATTTTGATTCGAGCTGCCTTTCTGTTATTGTATCTCTCTGATTTGTCCAAGGGCGATCTCCAACTGCTCAAACAATCCCTCCCAACCAGAATAAATTTGCAAATCAATTCTTATTATTTTGTGGCTTGAAATATGCAGGGATCAAAAAACAAAATGGGAGGACAAAAACCAATGAATCCCCTGCTTAGGGAGCTGCCTTTGCTTTTACCCAAAGTTGGAAGATCAGCAATCCAAAGCAATAATTGGAGCTTCCAAGATCGCGCATCTTGTCTCTTTACTATAGATGGCAAGCAATGGCAGGGTAACTACGACGTGCCATGTTGCATAACTCCTTTACTCAAACCTAGTGGCTTGTAGTATGATTGTATCGTAACCATGGCTATTGGCAAAAATGCTAAAAACCTAAGGAGTTGACTGAGAACAGCGATGAAATGCTTCGTCTGCTGGTAGCCTTTTTGTTGGGTGAAGCTGGGAGGCTCTGTTTTTGTCACCAGTGATCCAAGAATGGGAGCATCTCAATACACAAAGGGTGGTTTCTCAAAATGGGGAACCCATGGGCTTCCAATGCTTGGCTCATGACCAGAAATGGTGCATAAAGGATGATTTGGGGTACCCCTATGACTTGAGAAACCCCCAAAGGAGTGCATTCCAAACACAACAACCAAGTTCCTCGGGGTCACTGCCCATTTCGAGGACCAAAATTACCATGCAAAATGAATCAAAATGACCCTAGCATTGTGAGGTCCTCCAACTATTGGATCCTGCCCAATTGGCCAAACCAATAGTTCTCAGGTTGTCAATGCTTCATGATTGGAAGCGGCTTGGAAATTTAAGGCACACGTTTTCTTGGTGAACTCTGACACTAAGCATCTGATCTTCAGGATGGAATACTTTCTTCTGGTGCTTGGTGCTTCAAATCCGCCGCCGAGGTGCTTTCTTTTGCTTGGTCGGACATCTTCTTGTACACTACCCTTCCACGCCTGCATCAGGCACTCGGAGAGTGGCATCACTAATCCTTTCTCGTTTTGTCACCCCAGGGACCAACTGAGTTTACCAATCTATACTTAGTACATCTTAGTACCTAGCGAGACAAAATCACGGAGGAGGGAATTGGCTTCATAAAAACGACACTATCTTCACACAGTAACTTCGAACACGAAAACGATATGACAGGATCCTCCACGAAATTTCATCCTATTTCTACCTCCCATCTTGCGCGTCTGTCAATGCAACGATGTGTGGTAGCATCTGGGAAACATAGCGAATCTGATAGGAACACACCAAGATCCTTGCCAAAAACATACCGCTGAAAGAGCATGAAAGAACTGGTCATCATCGCTTTCCATCCTTCGAACATAGTTCTGCATAGGTTTGCAGGTCTAATTCGGATCGAGGCGGTGCGCTTTTGAAGCAAAATAGAGCCAGTGAATGTTACGGGTCCACCTGTCTCCGCGGAACCTGTTTTTCTTGAAGTCTTTTTTCTTCAGGCGGCCAACCGTCTTCTCTTTCCTGCACGTCCAAACTGGGAGGCCCAACCAAAGTCCAAGCATTAAAATCTTTGAAGCAGAAAAACGGAGCTATTGGAGCTTAATCAAGCTTTTTACAGTTCAATTTCAAATTAAAACCTTTCCGTTCTTCCATTCTTTTTTTGAACTTTACAGGTCGATTGAGTTTTGGATCAACTCGCCGAATTGGCTGGTCACACAAACTCCCGGCGGCCCAAGTTGGGATATCCCATAGCTGTAGAACTCAATCCTATCTTCTAGATGCTGCGCCAATCATAGGCACAAAAACAATTGCATACATCATACATCATGCTTCTGATATAATGTGTTTTCAATTTACTTCCCAAACGTTGTGATCTGCTGTTTGTGGGTGTTGTCTTTTTCATGGGTTTACAGGTTGCAAAAATCCTTGAACAAATGAGAATGCACTGAGGGTTGGGTGAATCCAATGAACTCCCCAGGCCGATTCATAGACTGCAATCAGTCGCCAAGCCAGTCGCCATCCGCAACCCGATGGCCATAAAAACCGATGTTGAGCCGCAATGATGTGAAAAAAACAAATCTCGTAAGAAACACCTTGAACCGTTCAATTGATGACAGTCTATTTGCGCCCAAACCGCCTCTTGCTATCTTCCAGTCAGTGGACTCGCAAGTCATGCAAGTGTACATGCTGTAAATGAGCGTCGTTCTCACGTCGAGTGTATAATGGCATCTGTAATGATAGGAATTGGGCAACAACATTACGGAGACACACGGGGACACATCCCAAGAACAACGGAAACTAATTTGGCGAATTGAGTTGCTCTCAATTGGGAAAGTGCCAAAATCGCAAAAAAACATGGTTGATGATGATTGTTGATGATGATTGTTGATAATGATGACGATGATGATGATGATGATGATGATGATGATGATGATGATGATGATGATGAAGCATTTCTTCAACGATGGATGATGGTGAAGGTTATTGATGGCGAAACCCTCGGGACCAGGCTCTGCTGCGCGCTGCCGAGCGTCCAACCAACATAAACGCGCCATTTGCTCCACCGACCAACTGCCACCTGAGAACCCCTGCCTGGGTGATTTTGGGAGCCATGGCACCGCCATGGCTTAAGGATAAAACAAACTGGTGAATGATCAAGCAAGGTGGTTCAAGCAAGGCGGTTGATAATGAGATGTTTTTTTCAAATATATACATACACATACAATACGCATACATAAATAAACAGAGCATACGGTACAATATCACACCAAACCAGACCAAGCCAAACCATACCATTACAAAACATCCCTATTGTTTTATCTATTTATCCATCTCTGTGCTGTCTATCAAGCTGGATGCCGCTGAAGCATCTTTAAATTCCCTGGACCAAATGCTTCTGATGGCTTTTAGGCGTTGTTAAAGCATATGACCACTGTTGTATAGTTGTAAAAAACAACATCAAAAACAAACACATCAGCAAACATCTGAAAGAAATGCTGTTACTCCAACTCCGCATCAATCATCAACCTCATATTCCACTGCAGTTCCTCAACACGGATCAACTCTGTGCTTTCCGCACATGGGGTACCATAAAACATATTGTCGCAAAACAACCAATGAAACGTTTCACAAATATGTCGAAATAAACCGGGTCATCCAACTCAGGTAGGTGGATAGTCTAATTTCTCCCAACAGCAGCGTATCATGAGTTTTATGACAATGATGGGCGGCCAATGATTGTGAATAATGGTTGGTTGATCGCAGTACAATGCAGGGGGTAACTATCATTGGATGGTTCATGACGTGTGGAATTGTCCCAAGTAGTTCCTTGAAGCTAAGAGTGAGTGATGATCGATACTGATGATTTCCGTCAACACTGGTTGATACCGTGTCATCAACCCCGCATACTGATCAACAATCACAAGTGACCAGCATTGAAGCTGATCAACCCTGCGCGCATACCACACATATATATCTTGAAAAATAAATTGCTAACTGTCATATGGTGGCAATGACTGGAGTACGATACGCTGAGTCAAATCAAATGAAATCAATATCATACATCATTTTCATCATTGTCAAGCTTAACCATTGGTGATATCAAATGTCTCATTTGTCTGTCCTAAAAAAAGTCAGCAGTTCAAGCTGACCTTTGACAGTGCTAAGATCACAGCACCACATCAACAAGTTCACCTAGGCCCTGATCGAAATCAGCGCACCTTGCTTTTCTTGCCTGGCCGCGGCTTATCACTATGGTTCATCACACGCGGACCGTGTACAAATAGACTGAGGGGATGGCAAGCAATTGAAAGCATGAATTGCTTGTTTGTTATAAGCCATCCATCCCCCAAAAAATAATCAACCATCCCAAAATCTCTTAAAATAAAAAGATGTTGAAACCCACGAGCCACATGAAGCAAATTGGATGCAAATTGGCTGTGTGCCATCAAAGGTCACCTATGACTCTTGAAACAAAGCAATAGCTGGATGGGCTGATGATTCTGACCCATAGGGACATCATTCTACCACTGGCTACCTTGCGGGTATATGCATGGAAGTTCGTAGAATAATGGTAGTCAACGATGGTGAACGTCAATCTTTGGAAAATCGTACGATGATTTCCATCTTACATAATCGAACTCTATTCTCAGTGGCCATGGTCTTGCACCATGTTCCACTCATGCTTTTCCCATGTCAATCGAACCCTTCCAGTGCCCTTCCAGTCATGGCCCTCATTGCAGTCGACCTCTTGAGGCCTTCCCAAGCTTGCAAACCATGATGTGAGGCAAGCCGTGCAGGTGAAGTAAATCTCCAGGCGTTGGTACCATCATCATCACCATCATCATCATCACCATCATCATCATCATCATCATCATCATCATCATCATCATCATCATCATGTATTTTGAGCCCACCACTACCGCAACTCCCAGCAATCGACCTTCTCTGGTGGTCGGGGCTTGGCATGTAGCTCATCAGCATTCATCAGCACAGGTCCCATGCTGGCCTTTGCGGCCTTTGCTCGATTTGCCAGGCCCTTTCCCTGCCGCCTTCTTGTCTTTGCCCTAGCGAGATGTGATGAGGTGTGGTCAGAGTGGCCTTCTGTTGGCCGATTTTGCGTGGTAAGGGTTACAGTGTGAAGTCACCCGAACCGAAAGTTCTACAGTATTTGTATAAGGCTGCTGCCGCTGCAGCCGGACCGTAGCGCTGACGACCTGGTAAGTTGGGAGAGAACTGGTTGGATCTGATTGGTATGATCCAGAAAAGGGAGTACATCCCCTCTGCCCCACAAGGTCAACAAGGTCTGCCAAAACAGGTTCTTATCACGCCGAATTAACCAACGGTCATTTGTATTTGATTAGTACTACTTGAATTTGACTATTGTGAGTTGAGTTCGATGACCGGAATTGAAATTATATAAGTATTTTGAATGTCATTTGCAGGAAGCGAATTTGACAATCACAAATTGAGTTTGACTTTGTGTAATCATTGTAATGATTTTGATGCAATACAGTGGATTGTACATTCTCTCTTACTAATGAATTGAATGTGATGACTATCAAGAATTGAATTTGATGATCTAGAGTTGAAATTAATTGCAATGAATTGACTGTGATCATAAAACATTGAAACTGATCAATCATTAGGAATTGAAATTGATTGATTAGCACTGGAATTGAACACTCAGCGTTCGGGCTGAGAAATGGTTTTCTTGATTGGGGGTGGCCCACATGTTTTTTGCGTGGTCATGAGCCCCCAGGGGGGAGTTCCCTTGGCTCGACGCGTAACAACACTGTTTGTTTCAAGGATTTGAGTAAAGGATGGGTCAATTGGGGAAGGGAAGCATTTTGCCATCGTAGTGGTGTCAAACGGTCAATTCCTGGAACTCAAATAAATGAATCAATCAACCAAAATAAATCCAATCAAAGGCAAAGGCATCAGCTGCCGTGGTCCCTAGCCTGGTCCCTTTTGAAAATAGAAAGGGAACAAATCAAGATTCACTATGATTCATTGGTATTCTATTGCACCAAAACAGCAGGGTCACAAAGGGGTTTGATTCAAAGGGGGTTTGCTTCGAATATGGATGGCCAGACTGCATGTACTTGAGTTCGACCACAACTTGGGGGAGCCAGGTGGCAAGTGGGAAAAAATAGGAGCAGGGTTGAGTAAGCCCTGATCTACATTAGGTATATAGCTGACAACAAACATGACCAAAAATGCCTTGACACTGATACACTGGGAATCCATGTGAAGCTCTCCCAAGAGGCGAGCGAACACAGGGACACCCAGGACACAACCTTTCTGGCCGTCCATCCTGAAAATCACATATCAATTGTATCGCAAATCGACCAACCAATCAAAGGTATACCAAATGACGTTTGGTTGGTATATCATTTGTATATCCAAATGACGAATCAAAGGTACCTCTCTCTCTCTCTCTCTCTTTAGATTTGAGATGATTTGAGAGGGGGACGGTGTGTGGCGAGGTGTGGCGACGTGTGGCGTGATCGTTGTTTAGCTTACTATGTTCTGTATAGGCATCCTTTAAAGGGAAGTTAGGTTCTATACAAGGACAGCAGTATGGGAAGAAAAAAAGGTTTTGAACATCATGGTATTTCAAATGCTTGCTTGTGAAACAAATCTTAAACATATCGGCCAAAGGACTGCCAAAACGAGCGCGCACCCTTGCAGCAATTGAAAGCAACGCTACTGGTGAGATAGGTACGTATGGCAAATCACAGTAGAAGAAGCACATCTGTTCCATGTGTGCAAACCTTACTCTTGAAGGTTCAAATCAGGGTTCAGAGTTTGTGACTACAGGGCCGAATCTATAACATGGAAACCCTTAACGAAAAACAAGTGGGAGGATTCCGAACACAAGGTAATGTGGGGTAGCGATTAGTACAGAGGTAGTGATTAGTGCTAAGGGGCCTGGCCGAAGTGATTAATAAAGGGGTAGTGATTAGCGCAAAGGGGCTTTTTGAGCATTTTTTTTTAAATTTAAATCAAAGTACTAAAGCAATTGTGATCAATGCTAAAACGATTGAAACCAACATACTAAAACAATTGAAAACAATACTTAAACAATTGAAATCAATACTAAAACACTTGAACATGTTCAAGGAAGAAATCCTTTTCAAAAACCCTTACTAAGCATTTTTCAGCTCATTTACCTACCCTGTTTTGTTGGACGGGGGCCTTTCTTAATCACTACCCCACATTACTGACATAGCAAGGTAGACCAATGAGTGGGTTATATTGGGTTATAAAAAAATATAGGTATATAGGGATAGCAAATGGCTAGGTGCAGCATAAAATGCAACAATGGAGGGGCTGGGTAAACCAAAGAAATCCGATTGCACGATCAAACTATATACGTCTCATGGGAGTACTGAAGGAATAGCATGGGAAATGCAGGACACAGAAAACAAACACATTCATAATAACAAATAGAACAGCATGGGGAGACGTAGAATTACTATCGCAAGCACGAGTATAGCAGCATGGGATCCCGTCGAAATCATCATGAAAAAACCGAGGCACAGCATGTTTTGAGACAAACCTCCACATGGGGCATAGCATGGACTGACATTATTGTAGCAAAAAAAGAAAACCATGATGACTTCTCGGGTAAATCCTGCCATCCTTACATTCTGGCAGAACAATCGAATGCTCACCAATATCACCGAAACGTATAAATACCCAGTGCATCCCAGCGCAAAGCAATGCAAATCATTCGCCTCAGCCTTCATGGCTTTCATTGCCTTGACTGGACGCTCTGCTTGACCGGCTCGCAAGCAAAATGCATTGAAGGGAAAAGGGAGCGCATTTAATTTAGGATTTTTGTCCCTGTTTTGGTTTTTTTTTTGTTCTTGATGACAGTTTCAAGGTTTGAGACCTTTCGCCTTTCAGTTCGGATGGTATTTGCAGGATTTGGAGAGTCCTACCTTCTCCCTTTCAAGCTCAGTTTTAGGGTTTTGGGGTAGGTGCTTTGAAGGTTTAAGGTGTATAGTTTTAGCGCTGTATGAATTTTCAGGGTTGGTGGCTCTGGGTTACAGAGTTGTCGTCTTACGGTCCAGGCTTGATAATTTTGGGTTGTTTAGGGTTGATGGGTCGGTATGTGGTTTTGCACATGCCTTCGGGTTCAAGGTGTCAGGGTTTGAGGTTTAAGGTCTGATGATTGCTTGCTTGAGGAATTTGGGGTATATGGTTTTAGGGTTGATAATTTGAGGGGTTATGCTTTTAAGGTTTTAAGAAATAAGACTTTAGAATTCAAGGTCTATGTTTGGAGTTTCTGGCTTTAGGGTTGATAGGCTGTTGGTTTAAGGTCCATGGTTTATGGTTTCAGGTTCAAGGTTTGAGGAGTTTTTGGTTCAAGGTTTTCGGGGCAATGGTTCCAGGAATTCTGGTTTTAGGGTTTCGGCTTTTTGTTTTTAGGTATATGGTTTGAGGGTTTTAAGGTTGGTTGTTTGAGGGTTTTAGGACATATGGTTGTAGGGTTGATGGGTTACTGGTTCTGAGGTATATGCTTTCAGGTTCGGAGTTTTCGAGGTGTGCGGTTAAAGGGTTTTAGGGGTGCCGGTTTGAGGGTTTTAGGTTTATGGTTTTAGGGTTGATGGTTTGAGGGGCGAGTTTTTGGGTTTCTAGCTTTAGAGTGTGTAGGTTTAGGGTTTTTGGATTTTGGTTTTAAGGTATATATGGTCTATGTTTTCAAGTTCATTCTTTCAGGGTCTATGGTTTGAGGGTTTTAAGAGTTATGTTTATGGTCTTAGGTCTCAGGCTTTATGTTCTAAGTTTATCGTTTCCTTCCTTCCTTCCTTCCTTCATTCCTTCCTTCAGTGCTTCGTTACCAAACAAAGGCGAACAAACTTCCCGGAAAAACCAAGTTTGCGAACTAAACATGTCCAGTCACCCTTCCAACTTACCCAATGCAATGCGGCTCATTCATCTCCGCCTTCATGGCCTTCACTGCCTTGGCAGGGGGCTCCGCCTGACCGGCTCGCGAATAAAACAGAAGGGAGGTCGAAATAGTTGATTTTTTTGCCGGGGCGTCCAAGGGTTTGCCCTCCATAGCTTGGTGCTTACAGAGCAGAATGGCAGAAGAACCATGAAATCTCTACACGCTTATACCCGAAAATGCACAGGGGGGCGCGACCTTAGTCACACAAAACGGCTTGTGCCTAAGAAAGGCTTGGCTTAGTCACAGGGAATTTGCCGTGCCTAAGGGTCATTTACTTAGAAACATTGGATGCAGGACTTGATGGCTCTGTGTCTGCAAGGTTGATACGAGGTAGATATATGTAGATCTAAGTAGCAATGGTTTGCTCTTAATACTAGGCATGCCTTTTTCACAAGTGTTTTTCAACACCAATGGGGTGCGGTTGTGATTGAGATCTCCCTCTCACAACCTGTGGTTGAGTAGGAAGACCATCCGTGGATGCACCGGGGCAGCCTGTACAGTGTGATGCAAAGCCAGGTTGCCAACAGCAATCAACAATAATGCCGGCTGATTCGGACAGTACTCCGTAATGACAACAATTGTCAATGTGGCGCAGCAAGTTTTGAAAACAACTCATAACAATTAGTTGCGGGATTCGGTAGTGGTTATCAATATGACTGGCTTTCAGTAGATGACACAGGCCACACATGACAGCTAAGAAACTACTGCAACCAACTAAAAGTTCGATACGGAGCACTAATCTTCCTTCCTGACCTTGCAGCCGAAATGTGCAAGCGTAACAAATTGGTCATATTTTAGCGGCGGTGTTCATGGTGTCTCTAACCTCGCAGCCGCCATGTCCGAGGATAAAAAGGATCGTCATCATGGCACTTCTTTTGCCACTGGCCACACAAAGTCAACACGTGTCAACATTGTCAACCATAGTTCCCACCCTCTCAAGTTGAACTATGTCAAGAGTCTCTTCAAAGATTTCATGATGGCTGCGTAAGAGAAGTGATCAAAGCAACTCAGAAAATCATAGGAAACACCAAAAGAATACCAACCTGCTAGCAACGAAGGAAGGAAGCATGGAGGTGATCCGAAGGAAGAATAGGAATAGCACAGAGAGGCAAAGAATGCCGATGATATGTAATGAGAAAACTATGAGACATCAGAAAAAACCCCTTTCAGACCAACAGGGGCACCGTCTGAGAAACTGCAGACCTGAAGCAGTTTGAAGGGACAGGCGAGAAGAATAGCATTGCATAGTGGGTCACTCTTGCAACTGGAGAAAATATCTATGAGGAGAAACCTCAAATGACTCAAATCCACTTGCCGAAGAGAAACAAAAATCTATGTATTGGAAGATTAAGGAGACAGGAGACACAAAGCCACTTTTAGCAAAGAATGCAACCACCACCATGCAGTCTTTGGTGAGGAATCATTTGATTTCTATGAGGGGAGCACGGGAAAAACACAGGATACCAAAAGCTATGGGATACCATGCGTGAATCATTGGGAACAATCATGAGTAGTTACCTGGGATCAACATTATAAAACTGCCAGGAAACCAAACCCAAACATAACCACCGGAAGCATGAGTGAGCTCTGGGACCCTTCATCGAAGGAAACCGTAATATGCTCATACGGGACGGCATTAGTATTAGTATACCATGGCAAATTCATGTGAAATTGTTCGAAGTCTGACTGGGCACGGATGGGAGTGCCATGTGAAAACAGCAGAAGAATCCAGAAATCCTGTTGGCGAACCAAAGCAGAAATGCTCTCAGGGAAGCATGCCAACAACATTAGGACGAGAAACAAAGGTCACCCCCTGCAGGAAAAAAACACTTTCAAAGAAAACCACTAGTAACCATAGAAAACCGTCGAATTCTTGGAGCGAAGCCCAAAGGATAAAATCCTGACAGCACCATAGGGAACCTTCTGAAAAACCAACGATCACATATGGATACAGGGGAACCATGAGGATACAACTGAGGACAACATTGAATTAATTTTTGGGGATCACTATATCAGATTGATTCCAGCACTGCCACTACTGTTGCTATCCTGACGAATACTATTATTTCAAATTCGCTTACTGTTTGTCGTCCTGTCACTATTGGAGCATGACTATTGCCGTTGACACTTGCGTTCAGTCCATTTACCTTTACTGTTGTATACTCCTGCTTCTACGGGATGTTTGTAGGACGACTGTGGGAAATACTAATTTGCTTGATATCTATCGCCTTGCAGCTTTGGTACGCTGAGCTGACAAACAACATCAGTGCAGTGGATATTTCTTCAACAAATCTATGACCAGTGAGAAAACAACATGCTAACAAATGTCGGGCCGGATGCAACACCTGCCCGCCTTTTGCGATGCCTACTTTGTATGTCACATTCACGCAAGGAAAAAATCATGGGATGGATCATGCCCCCGAAGACGGTCCAAGGTGGTGCCTTCATGGCATGCTGCTTAACGGCCTTCATAGATTTCATAGCTTAGTACGTTGGTACTGTAGGAGGACTGTAGAAAAGCGTTCATTTGTTAGATTTTATCTTGCTGTGCGTTCAGCACGGAGCTATGACCAATGAGAATTCAAACTGCTCAAATTTGCGACAGCTTTTGCAACGCCTGCCCTGTTTTGGCCACTTCCACACAGAACGAATCATGCAATGGACAATGCCCTCAAACTGCCAGCAAAATGAAAACCGAAACGTGAAGCCGGTCCAAGGTGGTGCCTTCATGGAATGCTGCTTAACGGCCTTCATCGCTTTTGCTGTTGTAGCTTTCTCGGCCTTGCCAATGCGGAGGACAGAGATGATGGATGATGATCCAATCTTTGTGGATGGAATTTCATCTGGTCAAATAAGTTTGCCCAGAAACGATCCAAGACGGATGAGAGACCCACAAGAAACATATAGAAACATCCTTGCTGCTTGGTTGGGTTCCCAAATGTGCCCAATCATAAAACTGCACACCCACATCATGGCTACGCCGGCTATGCACACTCGAATGATAAGTTCTGATAAGTTCAAAGTAGATCTGCGGGCTCAGCACCACCAGGCGAATCAATCGCCCAATTTCAGGAACCGAAGTACCCCGCCACATAGATCTATGAGGAGAGCAAAGCATCGGTAACTAGAATCCGAATGTAAAGACTGCAACCACAATGCAGTCTTTGGTGAGAAATCATGTTTGATTTCTATGAGCGAAGCAATCAAAGAACCGTAGGATACCACAGGCCATAGGATGCCATATGGGAATCATGGGGAGCAATTTTGCGTAACGCGAAACCAAACCAAAACAAAACAGAAACACAAGCATATCTAGTCTATAAGCCTATAAGCACTAGAAGCGTGAGAATGCTCGTGCACCCTTCATCAACCAAAAGAAAAAACAAAATGCGCACAGGCGACAACACAAATCACCCATGGCAAATTCATGCAAAATTGTCTAAATCTCACTCTGAAAGGATGGGAGTGCCATGTGAAAACTGGAGGATGATCCAGAAATCCTCTTGGGGAACCAAAGCAGTAAATAGCAGTAGCATAAAAGGGGAAGGCCATGAGAAAACATTGACATGTCATGCTGGAACCATGACGGGACCACAGGAAAACATTTCCAATCATCTGAAAACCAAAGAATGCATATGGATCCATATGTGGGAACCATGAGGGTTCAACTGAGGACAACATTGAATTATTCTTTGGGGTCACTAGGAGTATTGATTCCACACCGCCACAGCCACTGCTGTTTCTATCCTGTTTCTAGCCCTTTTTGCTCATGGTGCTGTCATTATTGGAGCATTATTACTGCCGTTGAAATGGTTTTTCAGTTCACGTATGTTTACTCTTATATTCCTGCGGCTATGGCACGTTGGTACTGTAGGAGGACTGTGGAAAAGCGTTCATTTGTTAGATTTTATCTTGCTGTGTGTTCAGCACGGAGCTATGACCAATGAGAATTCAAACGACTCAAATTTGTGACAACTGTGGCCATGCCTAGTCTGCATTGGTCACTTCCACACAGAACAAATCATGCAATGGACAGTGCCCCTCAGACTGCCAGCAAAATGAAAACCGAAACGTGAAGCCGGTCAAGGTGGTGCCTTCATATCCTTCATGGCATGCTTCTTGACGGCCTTCTTCATAGCTTTTGCTGTTGTAGCTTTCCCGGCCTTGCCGATTGGGAGGCGCTGGTGGGTGGAATTTCATCTGGTCAAATAAGTTTGCCCAAAAACGATCCAAGAACGATGAGAGACCCACAAGAAACATCCTTGCTGCTTGGTTTGGGTTCCCAAATGTGCCCAATCATAAAGCTGCACACCCACATCATGGCTACGCCGGCTAGTGTGTGGAATGATAAGCTATGATACGTTCAAAGTAGATCTGTGGGCTCAGCACCACCAGGCAAATCAATCGCCCAATTTCAGGAACACAAGTACCCCGCCACATAGATCCATGAGGAGAGCAAAGCAACAGTAACATACTGGCTGCAATCACCAGGCTAATTCATGCAAAATTGTCGACATCTTACTCTGAAAGGATGGGAGTGCCATGTGAAAACTGGAGGATGATCCAGAAATCCTCTTGGGGAACCA
>VSDK01025306.1:37384-89550 GCA_009767595.1 Symbiodinium kawagutii
CTCTTATATTCCTGCGGCTATGGCACGTTGGTACTGTAGGAGGACTGTGGAAAAGCGTTAATTTGTTAGATTTTATCTTGCTGTGTGTTCAGCACGGAGCTATGACCAATGAGAATTCAAACTACTCAAATTTGTGACAACTGTGGCCATGCCTAGTCTGCATTGGTCACTTCCACACAGAACAAATCATGCAATGGACAGTGCCCCTCAGACTGCCAGCAAAATGAAAACCGAAACGTGAAGCCGGTCAAGGTGGTGCCTTCATATCCTTCATGGCATGCTTCTTGACGGCCTTCTTCATAGCTTTTGCTGTTGTAGCTTTCCCGGCCTTGCCGATTGGGAGGCGCTGGTGGGTGGAATTTCATCTGGTCAAATAAGTTTGCCCAAAAACGATCCAAGAACGATGAGAGACCCACAAGAAACATCCTTGCTGCTTGGTTTGGGTTCCCAAATGTGCCCAATCATAAAGCTGCACACCCACATCATGGCTACGCCGGCTAGTGTGTGGAATGATAAGCTATGATACGTTCAAAGTAGATCTGTGGGCTCAGCACCACCAGGCAAATCAATCGCCCAATTTCAGGAACACAAGTACCCCGCCACATAGATCCATGAGGAGAGCAAAGCAACAGTAACATACTGGCTGCAATCACCAGGCTAATTCATGCAAAATTGTCGACATCTTACTCTGAAAGGATGGGAGTGCCATGTGAAAACTGGAGGATGATCCAGAAATCCTCTTGGGGAACCATAAATAGCAGTAGCATAAAAGGGGAAGGCCATGAGAAAACATTGACATGTCATGCTGGAACCATGACGGGACCACAGGAAAACATTTCCAATCATCTGAAAACCAAAGAATGCATATGGATCCATATGTGGGAACCATGAGGGTTCAACTGAGGACAACATTGAATTATTCTTTGGGGTCACTAGGAGTATTGATTCCACACCGCCACAGCCACTGCTGTTTCTATCCTGTTTCTAGCCCTTTTTGCTCATGGTGCTGTCATTATTGGAGCATTATTACTGCCGTTGAAATGGTTTTTCAGTTCACGTATGTTTGCTCTTATATTCCTGCGGCTATGGCACGTTGGTACTGTAGGAGGACTGTGGAAAAGCGTTGATTTGTTAGATTTTATCCTGATGTGTGTTTAGCACGGAGCTATGACCAATGAGAATTCAAACTGCTCAAATTTGTGACAACTGTGGCCATGCCTAGTCTGCATTGGTCACTTCCACACAGAACAAATCATGCAATGGACAGTGCCCCTCAGACTGCCAGCAAAATGAAAACCGAAACGTGAAGCCGGTCAAGGTGGTGCCTTCATATCCTTCATGGCATGCTTCTTGACGGCCTTCTTCATAGCTTTTGCTGTTGTAGCTTTCCCGGCCTTGCCGATTGGGAGGCGCTGGTGGGTGGAATTTCATCTGGTCAAATAAGTTTGCCCAAAAACGATCCAAGAACGATGAGAGACCCACAAGAAACATCCTTGCTGCTTGGTTTGGGTTCCCAAATGTGCCCAATCATAAAACTGCACACCCACATCATGGCTACGCCGGCTATGCACACTCGAATGATAAGTTAGGATAAGTTCAAAGTAGATCTGCGGGCTCAGCACCACCAGGCAAATCAATCCTACAATTTCAGATCACATCATACCACAATGTGACGCATTCAAATAACTCTTGAGGCAATGGATTTATTGATTGTAATTGACATGAGCCAGCTTCAGAATTGAAACAATTCAGTTGAGAATTAGTTGAGAATGATAGAATGGAACACCCAAGTTTTTGATTGATACATCCTCACAATCGCTATAACAAACAGGCACTCAATAATCATCAATCCCTATCAACATAATTTGTTCACCCCTATGGACGCTCACAAATGCTCCCTATACCTGAGCAACTTTCGGTGACTTCAACGGTGTACCTAGTTCGACCCACAAATCGCCAGCATTTGAGGCAACATTGAACGACCTAAATCCCGAAGTTGCGCTTTGACTCGCCTTCGGGCTTGGTCTTTTCATCGGAAAGTTGTCAGTCCAGAAACCTTGGATGCTGCACTTCACAGCAGTGGCTCATTTTGGCAGTGCTTGATCGCAATGGTCTATTAACCAATTATAAAAGTAATCAGTGCAATCATAAATGATTACTGATGTTCACAGTACTCATTTCGATCATGTTTGTTGACTAGTACTGTAATCATCGATGACAACGATTGCTGTCGGGATTAATTGTCATGATGGGTTCAATTTGGGTGCTAGATGTATGAGGGTTGATCTTACTGTAGCTTAAAATAATCGTGCTCGGTTCATGGCTAATGACTGTAAACAATGGCTGGCGGTGGCCGTTGATGGTGAACAATCACCAACGATGACAAACCTTACAAACAAACTGAGCAGGTGGGCACAACCCAAGAACTTTGGTCTCAATGAAACAGTTCAATGTCATTACAGGGTGTTTCGAGAGGCAGTCAGCCGCAAAAAGATTAAGACAAGTTCCTTTGGCTGATGGGGGTTCTGGCCTGTGGGGTATATGCCGGCAACCCATAGCATCACAAGCGAATCAGAATGGTCGAACCATGCTCTCATCAGCCAAAGGTTGGCAGCCAGTGCTGTGCTCCAAACGGTAACGGTCTTCTCAGCCTTGAAAAGCCAACCTCGGCGTAGGCTCAGTGTGGTAGCTCTGCATGTTAGCAGCCTAAATACACATGATGTACCTAAGGCCAACAGCGCTTTTCCTTTTTGACGAACCAATCACACTTTAGACGGCCTCCAGTTCCAACATCTCCGGCAAACTGCCCTGAAGACATCAAATCATGGAAAACCCGTGTGCATCAAAGACATGTACGTGCCAACGGTTGCGAATCATTCAGAAGCTACTGTGCATGGCCTTCACCAAAATGATGTCTTCTAATAAGCTTGTTTCATCACAGTATTCGTTTCCGCACTGGTGAAGGTACCCATCTATTGTCCATTCATGGACATCGCCACATCTAAAAATGCCACTTCCCTCTGAATCGAGCCCAGCAGCTTCAACGTTCCCGGCCCGATGTGGTTTCCCCACAACAGGAGTTTGAGCCAGTCTGAAGCCCAAATGCAAGCGGCAGAATGTTTACAATACCGTGGTTTCGCGAATGCAAAACAGTTGGGTTTACCCTTTTAAGCGAAAAGATTATGATCATGCTATTGCATAAGGGACCTCCACATCATCCAATAACAATGTTTCTTCGCAATGAACCATCTGTTTTGGGGGGTTCCCTGGTTCTTTGGCTCAAAATCCCTAAATGACCAACCTCGTTTGGTAGAGTTGGTGGCCCATATGAGTGTTGCTCAAGATAGGGGATCCCCCAAGTCATCCTTTTTTTAATCGTTTACAGTTTAGTAAACTTAATAATAACACAATCCATTTTTTGGGAGTCATGTACTTTGAGAAAGCCTCAGCCATTGGCAGAGCAATAACTGCGGGTGCCCCTCTTTCGCCCGCGGGCGCCCAGTCAAAGCTCACCTGGGAGGGCGGAATCCGAGACCGAGCCGGAAGGGGCACGCCGCACTCAACCATGCTCAACCCACGCAACCAAACAAATAGTACAACAGCTACAGTACCATGCGTTCGAAAAGACATTCTAGGATTTGGGGAAACCACTTCCATTTGGGGAAGCTACCGAATCTTTATAATGTATGCAAGCCGCACTTGTCATACATTGAATTCAATTTCCAAGGTGGGATTGCAAATTGCAGCTGTAAATGTCTTCATGTGCAGTTCTCTTGATGCACCACATTTTTGAGTACGTTTGCGGATTTCACCTCTTTCGGACTGGTGGTGGGTTGATTAATCATCAACATGATGGATCAAGCAATTGTAAAAAAGGAGCAGGAACCAGGAAATATAAAGAAACTGATAACAAAGGCCAAGCAGGGGCTGAGAGGCTGCTCATGTTTTATGAGTGGGCTTGAGTCGTGGTTCACACGGAACGCCAAGAGCTAATGGAGTTGTGAAGCAGGTCAAAAAAGTCACAAGAAAGTGGAACTCGATTGCCTCCAGTGAGCGTAATGTAGCACCACAAGGAACCTATAGCCTATCACCATTGTAAGAACATGATTGGGCATATCATCATCATCATCATCATCATCATCATCATCATCATCATCATCACCATCACTCTGTTGTTGTTCGCCATGTAAAGCCGCAAGCGCCAATTCTTAAGTGTAAGACATGAGGAATGCATTTCATGGAACGGTAATGTTAGTTGGACGTAAGGACTACCCAACTTTTCCATTTTCTTGGGAAACAAGAGCTTCAATCACAACTACAACCCAGCTTGGTCGGAACAGCACAGCAGTTGGCTGCGGGAATTTCTTTCTGCAAGGAAAGCTTCAGCACCGGACATTCCTTGAACATTGCATCTTGAAATGGTTGAAATCGGTTCGTCCCCATTTCCAGTTGTATGACGATTTCAATTTGATCCAATGGATGGACATGTATTCTCAAGCATGTAAATACATATATGCATATATTGTATCTATCTATCTATCTATCTATCTATCTATCTATCTATCTATCTATCTGTTTACCAATCTATCTATCTTACAACTACAGGCTTCGCGCGATTCCGGGTAGGAGATGGCCGGAGTTTTTCATCGCAACCGAGATCACTGGGGACGACAGATTGAGGTGCCCACCGCGCAATGCGACGATGCCTTTGGCTAAAAGCAGCTGATGCCCCATTCGGCTGACACCGCAATCCTGCCACGGAAAGCAGCCAAAAAAGCATCGGACAGAGTCCTTGTGAGCATGTCACTAGGTGACGCCAGAAAACGGAAACAAACACAAATGGGCAATTGCAAACGATCCTAGCAAAAGTAGAAAGAACAAACATAACTACAAAATACGGGAAACAATACACTCTGCGTGACATGTCGGGCAAGAGAGAGAGAGAGAGATAGATAGATAGATAGATAGATAGATAGATAGATAGGATAAGATAAGATAAGATAAGCTAAGATAAGATAAGATAAGATAAGATAAGGTAACATAGGATAAGATAAGATAAGGTAACATAGGATAAGGTAAGACAAGACAAGACAGGACAAGACAAGAAAAAATAAGATAAGATAAGACTAGACAAGACAAAAAAAGATAAGACAAGACAAGATACAATAAGACAAGATAAAATAAGATAAGATATGATCAAATTAGATTAGATTAGATTAGATTAATCAGAATAGATTAGATTAATCAGAATAGATTAGATTAATCAGAATAGACTAGATTAATCAGATTAGATTAATCAGATTATAGATTAGATTAATCAGATTAGATCAGATTAGATTAGATTAGATTGGATGGATGGATGGATGGATGGATGGATGGTTGGATGGATAGATGACTAGGTAGGTAGATAGGCAGATACGCAAATAGATAGAAAGGTAGATAGGTCAATACATAGATAAACGAATAGATAATAAATAGATAAATTGATAGGTAAATAGATTAACATGGAAAAACAAAAAATAGAAATCTTATCATGAAATAGTTTTTTTTTTTGCCAGGGCCTCATTCGGATTTGCCCTGATGGTACCCGCAATCGTTTAACGACCGGCACCCTCCTGGATTTGTTTTCTAAATAACGACGAAAACACGCACACACACACACACACAAAAAAAGAAAAACAAATTTGGTCTACAGAAGTGGTTCGAAAAATGCACACAATGCTTTGCAATTTCATAGCCCATGATCCAACAGTGGTTTGGGACCGATCAAACTGGTCCAAAATGGACAAGTGTTCGGGGCATAATTACTGGATTCACAAGCCGAAGATCGGAGACCAACTTATTTCTCTCAGCCGCTGTTAGGGGCTTGTGTGAGGAACACCTCACCACGCCTGCCTTGAAGAACTGGGGATCGATGTTCCCAAGGATACCCGGCTTCGCCTGCGCAATGGGTAGGAAAACATTCCCTACTCCCCAGCGGGCAGTAGACATGCACACGTATATATTCTAGCACTAAAAAATCATTCGTAATATAAAATAAAGATACCGGATACCCACATATACATAATAAATAGAACAATATACCTATAAATAGCACAATTATACCTGCACATGCAAACAATGTGAATGTGCATGACCACACAACCAATAAAATACACATAAATAAATATATATATATATATAGATGCGCTCTATGTGCATTCGAATGAACGTGAAGACAATGTACATAATATCAGAATGAATGCACACACACACACATGTACACCATATATACAAACATATTTTTGCAATCTGCGTGTGCATGTGCATGTGCATGTGCGTGTGCGTGTGCGTGTGCGTGTGCGTGTGCGTGTGGGTGTGTGTGTGTGTGTCTTCATGTCCATTTGCTAATGGCAACCCACCCCCTTCAGGGCTCATTCATGCAACCGGCCTCAAACCAACATCTAGGGTCTCAACAGGTTAAGTAATCATCAACCATTGAACATCAAGGAATCAATGGATATTGAATTATTGAATGGCATCGAGGATGGAAGGAAGATTCATGAAGCTTCACAAGACCAAAAATGATTGCCAAATTACACACCTAAAATGTCTCTAACACGATGGTTGGCTTTTATTTCCTTCACCGGAGTTGGCATACTTGTTACTGGGCAGGTCTATCTCAGCCTGAAACCAACAGGAACACAAACACGTTGCAGGAGGCCATCAGGTGTGCTGATACACGTTGAATTTCCCAAGGATGTTTAAGGTGGACAAGTGCATGCAGCAATTGTCTTTCTCGAATCATCTGGATGCTTGAACCCTAGGGACTTGGGCACTAGGATATCTTCCTGCTGTGAGGAGACCCAAACCTGGTAGCCCAAAACATGAGTGGGTGTCGCTGGTTTGTGGAACATATGTCACCTGTCTTGAGGCATCTCCGAATTTTCAGACAGACAGATTGAGACATATCAAATTGGGAAGATTTGCAGGTTGGTCCTGAATGGGCATGCATGGAATCCGGCGATAGAAACAGTACAGCGCTTCTGTGTAATTATTTCTGGAAAAATGTCTGATTCAAAGTTTGCATGACCTTGCTCAAACACATGGAGCAACAAAATCGCTTTGAATCTCTGCATGAATATTTTAGAAACTGGCTGGCCAAAAGCACATTTTCAGGCACATACTTTGCATAGCTAGACTGATTCATGTTCCACGGATCAATCTGTCACAGTCTGTCAACATAAATCAACTAGTCAATCAACCAGTCTTACAATCATCACGAGATTGATCAGTCTGTCACAGTTTTTTGCACCAACAAATGTAACCCTGGCAGATTTCTGAGGCGACCTCTCAGCGCCCAGCGCCTGGGCGGAAGTGACCTCGGACGCGGAAGTGGGCTCCAACACCGATGGTTTTCCCGAGGAAGCAACCAGCAACTGGTGGTCATGGTTACATCCAGGCGCCCAGCAAGGACTTTGGCTACCAAATCGCGCAGATTGGTAAACCTGTGGCAGGTGCAAGGATGTTCCAAGGCTTTTGATGTCACCAAACACTGCGACAAGTTGGTGAAGAACGCGTTGAACAAATGTTGTTGCATTAGTTTTCATTGCACGTTATTGTTGTTGGTGATGGTTCCATCTTTTTGGGGATAGATTGGCTTGAAAGGCAGTATCTTGGGATTTGGCTCATCTTTGGAAGACTTTGAATAGATAGAGAATCTTCCAATTGGATGAAAGGAAAAACAAAATGCATACAGGAGATGCCAAGTCGGCAAGCAAATTATGCAAAGTAGGTTCATATATTGCAGATTAAAATTCATCCTAGGCCATGCACATGCCTCTCTGCATATACAAGTTTCTGGAGAGACATGTAACATTTAGATACATGGGTGAACGAATAAACACCGACACAACCACCAAAAACATTTTAAACACGCATGACTGTGTCTAATGTGAAGACAAATCAAAACATGCATGTAGATCAGCATCTGCATATGAAAATGCAAAATCCTGCGCACACACAGGACATTCTGTGGCAATTTGTATTCATGACATGTCCAGTTTTTGACACCTGTCAACGCAGCGAGTATTGGATCTCCATCTGCCGAGATGTCTGATTCAAAACAACGCCTGCCAAAAAAATTGAGCCTCCGTGTTTCAGCATCCTTCAGAATTGCTAAACCTCAACTTCACCAGAACCAGAAGAAAAAAGTGAACAGTCCTGGCCGGACTGCCTGATTCACACCTTGTAAGAATCCAAGTGACCGTGAGTCTCTGTTTGACGTGTTTCTGCATGATTTTTGTTGCCCTACTTCTTTGGGATTTTCACCTTCCTTCTCCCCTTAAAAGCACCCTTAAGCACTCCATCAAGATTTATAGGCCTTAAGAAACCAACAGCCCCCAAGTCACCATGCGCGTTACGAGCCAGTAGAACTGGGAAGCAGTCCAAATGCCACGCAGGCGACGCAGCTCTGGGAACCCAATGGAATATGATGCACTGACAAAACAAACCAACAAAATCCAACAAACAATATGTGATATCACAATGGCAATTCCAAGCCACATATCATTTGGCAGTTAATTGCAATAAATTTGGTAATTAAATAACAAGTATCGTAATTTATTGCTATAATCAATAATCCTTCATAACTTATCTTTAGAACAATCAACGGAGAGTAATATCACTATAATC
The DNA here is from genome assembly GCA_009767595.1 of Symbiodinium kawagutii. NCBI lineage: Eukaryota > Dinophyceae > Suessiales > Symbiodiniaceae > Symbiodinium > Symbiodinium kawagutii. The sequence goes on from VSDK01025306.1 coordinate 46,058, forward strand.
AGTACCTGCTTGCTTTTGCAACCGCAAGGGTGCTTCTTCGGTTCCTCAGCTGCTCAGCTTCGCTTGGATCTCGCTGTGATGCGGCGCCTCTCCGTGATTCGGGGTAAGTACCTCAAGGGCAGTGATGGAGGAGCGTCCAAGAACGTTTTCCTGCTGCGACTACTACGGTCTCATCAGTCAAACAAGCTCATCAAATGGAAACATCTGGAAACTGAAAACCAAATGGAAAACCTTCTGGTGGTACTTATGGTACTACTTGTGGTCTTGGTTACTGCGAGTCATAGGTCTTGGAAACACTTATGGTACGTATGGTCTTTTGATGTCCATTGGTACCTCTTTTGGCCTGCAGTGATTGTATCACCTGGCGGTCTGGTGCTGCCTGACAATTGCAAAAAACACCTGGATACTGTGACGTTTGCTCCCCAGAACGATGGCACTGTGGCTTTTCTTTGCATCTTATCATTAAATATATGATTGCTTGCTGCTACATCCTAGCTAATCTCTAGTAGGCAAGTGCAACAATCCACATGATATTGCATCTTTTACGTCAAAGATGTCCTGCAGCGCGCACTTACTATGCAATCGAGGCGCTCAAGCAGGGCGCCCTTCCCGTTGTCGCGTTCGTTCAGGAAGGTTCTGAATTCCGACTCTGCATCCTGAGCACCAGGTGGTTGCTTCGTTGGACATGGCTAGATGGTTGGGATTGGTTGGGATTGGTTGGGATTGGTTGGGATTGGTTGGGATTGGTTGGGTCGGTTTGCTGCTTTCAAGATGCTTTGAGGATGAGGACCCAAGCCAGCAACCCGCGTGCCTGTGGTGCTGCCTCCTCTGGAGCCATGGTGGCACCTCCCCAACTGCAACGGACAGATTTTTGTTTATCCACCCACGTCATTGCCTAGCATATGTATTCCAAGTTCATCCAAGTTCATGGCAGTCTACCATTGTTGTTCCAAGGTCTATGATCACCAAGCATCTCCCATCTAGATATAAACCATTCTAGACCCTTATAAACCATGTAATTTCATCTCGAAAAGCTCAACCAAACACATTTTTTGCAACTGTGTGTGTGTGACAGCATTCCTTACCGGCAGCCCAGCACCGTCCCAGTTCCTCTTGGCACCAAACCAACACTGCACTAATCACGTAGGCCTTTTTTTCGCAAATTCAACTAATGGCCATTTTAATTTGTTCACTCACAAATCAGGTGAAACATGATCAACATGATTCAATCTTTTCATGCTGAGCATTTGTCAGGTGAAACATTGTCAACATTGTTAACGTTTGAGCCATGCTCTGCTAAGCCACCTGTCATTGTCAACATGTCTCTGCCATGTCTCTGCCATGCTCTGCCGGCCAAAATCTACGACCTGCGCCGTTGCGCCGGGGCGAAACGACCCCGGCCCGTGGGCCCTGCCTTCACCGCCGCGGCAGGGGCTTCTCCGCTCGGACTCGCTGGACTGTGGCACCTCCGGCGGCCGCCCCGGTGGCGGCACCTCCGGCGGGACCTTTGGTGGCACCTCCTGCGCGAAGCGGATGGAGGTAACGGACAAATTTCAGGGGAAAACTGACAGAAAGGGTAAGCATTGTATTGTACAATGGTAACCTGCAAATAAAATTGCTAATGGTACCAATACCAAGCATCAAAGTCATTGTCTTATATAATCTGGTAACCTGCAAATAACATGATTATTGCGAATGGTGCCAGTACCCAAAAAAAACAAAGTTTTACAAGGAGGGAAAAATCAAGTGGACACATAAAGCATTTTTCTGAACTACGATAACATACAAAAAAGACCCGATGGCCGATGGATTCCAATGATCAAATTAAATGAGGAATGTTCATCAAACCAGCTCCAGGCTGAGTTTCATACTGCTCAACCTCCTTGATTCCTTGATCATGTTTCAGGATTGTAGGCTGGATTCAAGCTGCCCAAAACTCAAGAAAAAAATGTAAGGTGACCAGCAAACTGATGAACTGGTCAACTTTCAACAGTTTGCAGCTGCTTCTTGAGTTTTCACCAGGAGATCCAGCCCGCACCTGGCACCCCAGCGCAGGGTCACCAGCGGTGTTGGTCCTTGGAGCTTGCCATCAGCGCCTCGAAGCGTCTCTGCAGCGACTCGTTGTCGAGCTCAGTTCTGCCTAGGCTGGACCCTGGTGGTCGCCGTGCCGGGCCGTGCCGATGTGCGGTTAATTTCTTCGGATATGGTATATTGAAAGCTCCATTTGTTCTTGGAACCGTTTCGTTCAACGAAAAATGATGTGTTCCAGTTCCGATGTTCGGATCTGAGGAAGTTTTGGATTTGTCCATTGCCGGGACCCTGTGAAACCACGCAAGCCCACCTTGTGGCGTGGCCGGCCGAGCCAAAGGATCGCTGCGGCGAAAGGCTTCTGCAGCGGCCTTTCGCCGTGGGGATGCTGAATCCGACCTTAGGTGGCGGGGAACAAGCAGGGCATACCTCACTAAAAACCCAGGGATTCACAGCAAGAACCTGTGATTCAGGATGACGGACGTGTGCATCACATGCATGTTTGAGTACATGAGCTCGCATACATGTTTGAATTTTGGGGAGATGGACAATTTGATAGTCAATTGTGTGGACATGTTTTTTTCAAAGCCATTGACTAGCCGCTCCATAGCCCCTGATCACTGTACAGATTGTGTTGCAGTTCTGATTGCACGATTTGTTCACGTCGACAAAACAATTGAAACACCATGCTTCAGGACACTAACCCTTGTGAGCTAACAATAAGCACAACATGGGCTGGGTTTCATCCGTCAAAATGCAGTTGGCCACGTGCCCTGTTGCCATCCCAAGTTCTGGTGCTGATCCAACTTGAGCTTTTCCATCCCAAATGGTCCAACAAACAACATCGAAAAAAACGTTGTTGTTGTTGTTGTTGTTGTTGTTCTTCTTCTTCTGCTTCTTCTTCTTGGAGCGATCAGCGGGGTGATTACACGGTAACACGTTTGCATGACATGAAAATGATCATTTACCTTGTGTATTTTTTTCTTGTGTATGTACGCTCATATTTTTCCCGTTTACCATCAAAACGTATTTTGGGGTTGATGAAGTAGTACTGTGGTTGGTGGTTTCCACTCCCCATTTGTCTCCCTCCACTTGGCTCACCAACCATTATGAAACATCCAACAATATCTGTCTGTGCATTTTTAGACGCATGTTTTTTTCAAGATAAGTAGACGTAAAAATACAACATTGACAGGCAAGGTACGTGAAGGTATAGGTCTTCAAGTACACAATTATTTTGCGAGGGATACGAACATCTGATAACATCTGTAGACATGCGTATCACATATATGCATCTCTTGTTTTCTACATTCATTTACACGCGCACACATGCATCAATTATCTTTCAACAATCATATGCACATGTTGAAAACATGTCAAAACACGCCCCATAGTTTTGAAAACAACGAGCGCATGTCGCAATCCACGACAAAGCAACGTCTCGTCGCTGCTGGAGCCTTGGAAGGTTCGCATCAAAGGGCATGGCATAAGGTCCCACCAGAAACATGAAATACCAATCTGAAGTTACGATTAGTAACTTGACCAACCACTTGACTACCTTCAGGCAATCTTAACTTTAGCAAAAAACAAAAATAATGCAAAAGTTACTAAGGTTCATGGAATAGATGTTTTAAAGACCCAACAACACATGCAAGTATGCCAACACACAAATACAAAACTTTATCTATAGGCAATGCGAAAAAATATTGCACTGTGATAATTAATAATCCACATATTTCTTACCTTGCATGTCATACAGAGCAGCATGTACACTGTACACGCACATAAAACCTTATATAAAGAAATGAACAAAATGCATACATGCATGCATGATTATGCATGTAAATACATGCAAACAGCTACCTGAAGCCCAATGAAGTCTAAAGTCATCTCTCAATATGTGTCTACATGAATGTGTGCAGCCTCCCCATATCCAACCATCCATCGCGCTTTGCCTATTTCAGTTAAAATCAAAACATGCAGCTAACAATCTGACATGCGAATCTACCTATCAGGCTATATCTATCTACATCTCTCCCTCGCTCCCTGTCTCTTTACAGGTGCAGGTGTACTAATGCCTGCATCAAAGGGTCACATCTAAGAAAATGCCTTGTGCTTTTGGGGTGTCCATGGGGTCTCCAATCAACGATGATTCCATCCCATCCTCCGGTGATACCCTCAAACCATGGAGAAATGATGCTGCTCATAGCGAACATCCTTTACGCCCTGGGGTTTCCAGAACCAGGGCCCATGAGCCCCAACCAATGTCAAAGCCACTGCTCATTCTGCGGCGTGAGTAGAAAGCCACTGGTTGACATTTATTTGCGGCCTTGCCCATGAACTTGCTGGGTAAACGAGTAACTGACAATGTCAAAACCACAATTTAAGCGACATGACGCGCACCGATATCACCCCGCACCATGTTCCAAGTGTCTGGAGTCTCTGGCAGCTTTTCGCTTGGCTCCCTCGGTTCAGTGATGCAACATTCTATCATTGATGTCAACAACGTAAGGTTGTGAGACAAAGGTAGAGAAAGTAGAAGTATGTTGTCCAGCTGAAGGGAAATTGTGTGCAGGGTTCTGCTGCGGGATGTTTATCGAATATGAAAATGACCGTGACCAAACAACAAAACAATTCTTAAATGACCGGCTGGCTGGATGCATGTTTGACATACTAGATCTGCAGCTGCAAGTTGTTTCCGTCTCTTTCCCAAGTGCCTTAGATCGTCTTTGTTCCTTCTTCTCTCTGCTGCATCTACCTTTCCTTAGCAGCCATCGTGTAGCAAAACAAAATTTCATAATTCCCTGTGACAACATGTAGCAGCTTGGATGAAATATCCAACGAATACAAAATGCATGCGAAACCAACGTACTGTGGACGTGAGAAAAATACCCCATTCTTACTCAGAAAGCAGTCAGCGGAAAGGCACATAGATGACTCTGAGTATATGTCGCTGGTTACCAGCGCCTGTATTTGCATGATATACAGGCAGCTATGGCCAGCACAATGGTCATCCATATACGCATTTGTAAATACATATTTCTCAACACTATAGGCATACATGCGCATTCACACACACATTCTATACCCATATGTAATCATATGTGAGGTAATATGCACACGCACCGAATCGGCCGCTTGAAGCAGTCTTCCCACTACACAATCTAAAATCCATACATGGCTTCGTGATCAATTCGCTGTTTCTAAACATGCACAATTGTAACAACCATTCTCCGTCTTGGCATTTTCTTTTGGCTTTGGAAGCATGCGTCCACGCAGAAGGTAGCAGGGCAAACCTAAGCACGTTGAGAACATATTTGAAACCAAGTATCTGCCATTGGCCTCAAACAAAGTTACAGAAAGTTAAGGAGACACATCCTGCTGGGAGACTGGTTCGAAAAGTTAAGGACCAAACAAAACTTTCAACTGCCATTCTGCCATTCATCTTGCATTCTCACACTGCCCCGTCCTGCAAACAACTCAATTGAAGCCACATCATTGCCAAGGCATCTTTAGTCTCCAAAAACCTCTTTTTTACATCTGCAATCTCCGAAAAGCAGCATTGCTTCAAAGCATCTTTTCTTTCTTTGTTTTCTTGTCCTTTTTCTTTGACTTCCTTGGTTTCACCTGGCAGCTGCAAGGGGACGGCCCTTCCCCTTGCAACTTCACCCGGCCTGGGCCTGCGGATATCCGTGTGGGTACCACTGTGGCCAGTATTGAGGGTAGCCTGGCGACGAATGGCAACCACCACACTGCAGACCGCACGTCTTCTGATGATACCAAGATGCAAACCTAACCCACGCGAACAGATTGCACTATGCTGCATTGATCTACAACTTACTTGGCCTCATCCAAGCCGAGATGACTAGCATGTTTATGGCCGCTGCCTTGCCTGGAAAGGAAGCCCAGCACTGTGGATATGCAGCTTGGGACCATTGCCTTGGCGAGTACCCACCGAAACAAATCACACATCGTCATCATCTCTCCCCGACTGGTTTTTGAGTGCCGGAAATCTTTTTCAATCCCTCCTGGCAGTTTTTCACACGGATCCTTGCAGTTCAGCAATTTGAACAGGGACCTCATGTACCCAAAGGACCTACTTCTCGGCTATGTGTTTCAAAGCATTGCTGCATCTTTGACGGTGGAGGAAAAGAAAAGAAACATGACTGGTATTGGCCCTATTGGCCACACTGGTTGCTCTCCATCACCTTCGATTGCTGCACATGCTATGATTCTTTGACCCCAAATACGCATGGATCTAAATGCATCTTAAAACATGTGTGTGCGCTTTTCTATGTTTCTAGACTGATGTTTCTAGACTGATGGTCGAATCCTTCGCATCCGTATCCCTTCATTGGCCAGCCACTGTGGGCTGCAAAGGGCACAATGGAACATCAAAGCCTGATCCATGCAACAATCAAAAGCATCCAACCTCCAAGAATTCATGTATACCAACCCATGAAACCCCCAAGTTTTCCAGTGGCCCACTGGCTTGTGCTTTGCCACCATCTCCTATCGCCCTTTGGCCGTTTGGGCTCCCTGCCGAAACTCCCTCTCTCTCAGCAACTGCTGCCCCAAATCTGCCGCGTCTGGGTTGACATTTCGCACCTGGCACAGCCAGGGTGGATCATGCCTCCAAGGGACCAATCCTCCATTCCTCCAAATCAAGCTGGCGACTTGGTGAACTGTATGATTTTACCGAGGTAGTTTTTGGTGACCAATCCCCCCTAAAGCAAACCACCCCGAAGCCACCCCTGAATTGTAGATATTGTAGAGTCTCCCAAGCGGATCAGGGAAGGCTGTGGGGGTGTCAAAAGGTTATAATGGCCATGTTTCAGGTCGCTAAGTGGCAGCAGGTTTGCTGAGCTACCCATCCCTTCCAGAACAACTGCCTCCTCTGACGTCTCTAGTTTGTGAAGGAACATTTACCATACAGTTGTGGGGGGGACCTGATTAGGGATCCATGGCTATAGCGCGAAGAGATTGATAAGTTTCAAATGGGTCACAGCTATGTGGCAAAGTATCATGGTACGGAAATGTCAAACAGTACACGTTTTATATACTGCGAATCAAAAGAAACAAGCACCACATCGAATAAGGCCGTGCAACAAAAAACTGTCGCGATGTGTTTGGCAGAATTGCTATATACTGCCACTAGTTGGCAGGCGGTTTGCTATGCTACATTTTTCCCCGCCAAACCAATCACCTCAAACCATGTTTTTTTTGGGGGGAGCACAGGGCCAAGCCATACGTTTATCTTAACAACCTGCCGAATGAAGCCTCAAGTGGCGATGGTACAATATGGGTGTTTCTCAAGACTAGCCCCCAAAATGGCTGGTTTACTACTACTCAATGACTATTAATGGATGATTTAGGGGTACCCCTATTTCGGGAAACCACCATATGGTACCAATGGGCAGAGTACCGGTCTTCATCCAACAGCGCATTATTCACACATATCTGCTGCTAATGCTTGTGAAATGTGAAAGTTCTGAAAAGTCCACTGCCTCTTGGGCCGCTCTCTAAAGCCAAATTGTGATTCTCGATGCATTAAAAATGTGCCCCTACACAATGGAACGCCGCAACGAATGGTCCATACTTGTGCAATTCTAGTCTGGAGGTTGATCCCATAGTTGTGCAATAGGTTGATCAGCACAAAAAAAGGGCCCAGTGAGATGCCATGATGGAATATGTGGCGCGGCACCTGTCCGCGAGATTCTTTGGGAGTGGCTTGGCCCTTTGTCAAGCCCCATCGGAGTGCTCTGACATTTCCTAAACAAGGTATTGAAGACCGTGAACAAGCATTCCTCCCCAATTTCGACAATTCCCTTCCCGACCCACGGGCTGATTGCAAATTATCGTTCCATCTGGTTCCTCGATTTGATCCTCTTTATTCTCAGGGAAAAAGACACAAATGGCTCAATGCTGCGGCTCTAAGTATCTCCAGGCTGCACTGCACGACCTCTACTGCCAGGTTGCACTGGAAGCCTGCTGGACAAAATCTAACCTAAGGGAATTCCTAGTGCAACTATCCTTTGGTAGGTCCGGTGGCCCTCCTGAAGTAAAGGTCAGATGATGATACGATTTCCTTAATGAAAGTGAAAAATCTCCAAAAGTGAGGTGGTGGAACGCACATGATCTCTGGTGTCGACTGGCAACTACTTTCATGCTCATTTAGAGGATGCCGAGCCATGTCCCTGCTAGTTCATGAACTTCATGATTTCCCACTCGGCACCTGTTGATTTCAGTTTGCATACCCAAAATGATGCGATCATTCAAGTGTCACTGTGTTGATGGGACGCCTGACATTTGAACCATTGAAGCTGCTCTGGTGTGGTTCTTTTACACAAGGGGAATGAGAAAAGTCTGGGCAATGACAAAATCAAACAAAATCAGCCTGTAACGCCTGTAACTTGGCAGGCTTTCATAAGTGTCACAGCTGCACCCTGAAAACAAGCCAATGTCTATCTGTAGATGCTGAGTGTGGACGAGAACCTTAAAATACACCCGAGAAGTTTCTCATTATCTTCACGAATCAATCTACTGGTTTGTTAGAATGTCTGCCTACAAAAGGTTACCAATAAAATGGACCCTCGTTAGTTCTAGAATGTTTGCCTCCGAACGGTTGCGACAATGCACTCGCAGGATGTCATGATCAACCCAGCTGGGTGGCAACTGCTCTGCTGAATCGGCAGCACCTGCTCCATGATGTTCTGCTCAATGTTGGGATCGTTGGGGTCATCTGCCGCGCAATGCAACAAAAAATGCAAAAAAACACACACAAACATTTTGTTTTTTTTTCTGCTAGCAAAATTCAACCTAGCACCCCACATTTTGTTCGGACACCTTGCATTTTGGATAGTGTTTGCAGAATGTCTTGGAATCTAGTAGCGGCTAGTAGCGTCTTGCATTGCCCATGCTATTTGCAACACTTTGGAAAGAGCCCCTTGCAGTCTGCATGGTACTGGCACCCTATTTACATTCTGCCTGGTATTTGAAGCATTTTGGGACTAGCGTCCTGTATTCTGTATCGTTTTTGAAGCACTGTGGAAGTACAGTAGCTAGCGCCTTGCATTCCGAATGGGTATTTGCAGCAGTTTGGAAATACAACGGCACCACCTTGCCTTTCGCATTGTATTTGTATATATTTGTGCAATTTTGGAAACTATTGCAGCGCCTTACATTTTGTGGAGCTATACTGACACGTTACATTTCGCTTGGTATTTGGGCATTTTGGCACTCGCACCCCTCAGCTTGACTGCTTGCAGCATTTTTGGAACTAGCACCTCTTCATTTGAATTGACGTATTTGGGGTTGACACCTTCTATCTCAATGTTGGGTTGTCGCTGTTGTTGTTGTTGTTGTTGTTGTTGTTGTTGTTGTTGTTGTTGTTGCTGTTGCTGTGCTGTTGCTGGTGTTGTTGCTGCCTTGCTGTTCTGAATCCAAGTGAAGTTTTGCGTCTGCTTTGCCTATGTTCTTTCTGTTGCTATTCCTGCTATTGCTTGCGGGTTGTGAGCATTGTTGTTGTACTTGCTCCTATTTTCTTCAAGCCACAGAAGAAACAAGAAACCTTAAAAGCCAAAACAAGACCAATAAGTTGAACAAGAAACGCAAGCAAACGGAAGCCGCAAACAAAGAAGCTATTCAAAACTGTTGTAGAAGCCTAAAAATCGCAGAAATCAAGAAGCTGCAAAAGTCAGGTAACCAATGAAAAGCTACCGAAGCCAAGAAACGTGCCCAGGCTTGTTAGCTTGGATCACTAAATTGAATGGCGTTCAGCGCATCAAAATGCTGAATCTCAGTGTGGCTCTCCGTACACCACTTTGACCCAAATTCGAACAGTAGAACGCAACATGTTTGAAACCGTACCTATAATATCCCACAATAATGGTTCAACCAGCTGTGGTTGCTACATGTTGCTACCTATCTACTCTAGTGGTTCCTTTGTGCTGTTTCACTCCCAGCGATCTGTGACCATGTGACCAGCTCTGAGACTCCGTACTGCAACTTTTCATGACGCCCCATGCAGCGGTACTGCTCAGCATGCGCAGGATATAGGCCACCTCGAGTTAGCGATGAACCAAGATGAAGCGACCATTAATCGATCACTAAGAGCCATGTTTACTATAATGTTCACCACATGTTCATCATCCTGAACCATAGTTACATGATGTTGCATGGCATCAAATGTATGATCGTTATCCACGGTTGTCAATATTCATCAATATTCGTCAATTGTAAATTGACCACGATCACGGTAGGCATAAATTGACGATTGTCAAATGTGTGTCCGTTCCCGGCTGTGCGGATGCTTTGTCCTAGTTTAAAAGGTAGGCTGCTGGTTGTTCCCAGCAGTACTTTAACAACTTCCAAGTGGCAGCTGTCTTTCGTTGGTGCACCTTGTATACCTCAAAGCCTGATTCATCGCCACTCTGAACCATCATCAACCACTGACTCCAAGCCGTATCAGGTTGGCGTATCTTTGTAGTCCGGGTTCACTCTCGGTAAGTCACACATATTTGGAGCAAGTCCAAAGCTATTCCTGCATGCCTAGGGGGTTCATTATCATTTGGTCGACGCGCAATGCCATGCGCCATGGTCAATGCCAAATGCGTAAATCTCCACGCTTTCCAGCCATCCTCACGCCTCGTTGTTGAGGTGCAGCCTCCCGACATATTCCCTGGTCTCCTTTTCAAAGGCCTTATCGTGGCCATGCGATCTCACAATGCCTGCCGCAAGATTTGCCCAAAAGAAGTCCATATGCTACGGCTCGGGTGTGCCAAAACGCTGTTGAACACTTGGCCATGAGGAACAGACATGAACCATCATGAACCTACTATCCAATTACAGCTTAAGCAGTCTGAAACGAGTTCAAGCCGGAACGGCCCTGCCCTACACACACAACACAGTGTACATGCGTATGCACAGCCGGACAAGTGGGCCCGCCTTCAACGCGCTGCATGACCGGTGTAGCCATTGGGGCCTGCTTGAGAATGAAGGCAATGAGGTATACAGTCACAAAACATGTGTCAGTAGATAACCATTGGCAATTGCCAAAGGTTATTTTGAAGATTTTACAACAAAATACATTTGACATGAGGGCTTACACGCAAAGATGCACGTAGTATATCCAATACATACGACACATTTGATGCACATAAAATATGCATGTTGATGTACGGCAAGTACGCATGCAAACACATGCGCAAGTACATACGCAACCAATACAACCCATAGCTCCCTATGCACATGCGTCATACATTGAATTGCATTGCATTACGTTACATTACATTACATTGCATTACGTTACGTTGCATTCATACATGCATACATACGTTTGCGATAATAATCAAACACTTTACATGACATAACACAACTACGTTTGTGAAACACTGGTTTAGTATATTGCGTCCATGCCTTACCGTAGCTCAAATATCATTAGGTTGACTCCGATACTCAAAGCATTTGTTTAGGTCCTACAATCCGTGCTCGGGCATGCTGCATGATGCCATGGAAGTCGATCACTGGTGGGTGGAGTACCTAGCTGTTGGGATGTGAGCTACCAATTAATGGCAAGCTTGGATGCTGGCTTGACCCAGCTCGACGCTATGAGGCAAATCATGTGATGACAATCTTCCGGGAACACCGACGCCTGAAGCCGCACACCACCCACCACTTGGACAGTTCTCAGTCCGTATCTTGTCATTGCAATGCGCCCGGGTTCGGCTTGTTCTTCGGGACTTGGTCATGGTATTATCACTGTCGAATGGGTTGGGCCGAACCTGAAAATGTTGCATCCCAGGTCCCAGAAATGACCTCATTGAGCATCACTGGACATTTTGCTCATTTAGTTCATGACCTCACTATCCAGTAATCGTTATCCAACAACTTGTGACCTGAACGTTGACCGCTTCTCCCCTGGAGCTCCCACCGGAGTGGTGACACGTTTGTGGACTGGAGCAGCACGGACTTCGGGATCCTGCAGCAAGCGCTGCGATGGGGGGCACCGGTGTGGCTCTTTTCCCAAAATGGGACAAGCCATTGGAATGGGAGATTGTTCAGTTTCACAATAGGTTTTTTTCCATGTTTTTCCTCTAACTGTTTTTTTACATCGCCTTCTCAAGGAGGTTAGCTGGGCTAAGGGCGAGCAAAGGCCACCTTTGGGGGTTCCATTTCCATGGATCTCCTGCAAATGATTCACGAGCCAACCATGACCTCTGATGTATCGCAAGGCCGGTGCCGTTCCAAGCAGCAAAGCAGTTCTTTTCAACGCCAAATGTCAGCTCTTCAGTTCTCTGCCAACTTTGTAAAATGGAATGTTTCAAACACTTTATTGCATCCCTTTCCAACAGAATCAGCACAGAACAAGGAACTTGGAAACAATAATATTGACCAACCAAATCTTGCTCATTGTGAGGATTCACTTGTTCACTTGTGTCAGGATCTATGTTCACTTGTGCGGGATGCAATGCATATGAAGTGATTAGACCCACCACCTGCAACCAAAGCCTTTACTGCATTGTCAAAATTGGTGGAAGCTTTGAATATGGGACAACATGGAGCAACAGCAAATACAGTATATAGTCATCCACAAAAATACACTTGAAGGTTTCAGACCACTCTACCATTTCTACTAGAATGCGTTTGTCGCAGGCACAGATTCTAAATCAATTTCTCTTGTGACCGGCCGCCTTTCCACCTGCCAGGAATCTATATACGCTGATGCGCATGCAAAAATGCAATGGATTTCTTCTCCTTCTGAAAAACCCGGCACCATTGTGAGAGTTTGATTGCCAACCAGTTTCAACGTGATTCTGCACACACATTTTTTTTTTTCAAGGTGTTTCCGTGCCCACCTTTTTCCAGGCGTTTGCCGGCCCACCTTTTCCAAGGTGTTTCCGTGCCCACCTTTTTCAAGGTGTTTGCACCGTCAACCTTTTTCAAGGTGTTTCCGTCCTAACCTTTTTCAAGGTGTTTGCACCGTCAACCTTTTTCAAGGTGTTTCCGTCCTAACCTTTTCCAAGGTGTTTGCACCGTCAACCTTTTCCAAGGTGTTTCCGTCCTAACCTTTTTCAAGGTGTTTGCACCGTCAACCTTTTCCAAGGAGTTTCCGTGCCCACCTTTTTCAAGGTGTTTGCACCATCAACCTTTTCCAAGGTGTTTCCGTGCCCACCTTTTTCAAGGTGTTTGCACCGTCAGCCTTTTTCAAGGTGTTTCCGTCCTAACCTTTTCCAAGGTGTTTCCCTGCCCACCTTTTTCAAGGTGTTTGCACCGTCAACCTTTTTCAAGGTGTTTCCGTCCTAACCTTTTCCAAGGTGTTTCCCTGCCCACCTTTTTCAAGGTGTTTCTCTCCTAACCTTTTCCAAGGTGTTTCCCCGCCCACCTTTTTCAAGGTGTTCCACCATTGTGAAGATTGGCTCTTCTCTGCCTTCTCGTAAATGAAGTCGTACCACTTCCAGCCGGCTTTCCTTTGTTGTTCCACCAGCCAGTTTTCAATGCTTCTTGTTTCCTAGACTTTGTACTGTATGGTTGCTGCATTTCACTTCCTGAACGCAGTTTCCAAGGATTGTGGGAGTCCTCTGATTTGGAGGCAGCCCTTCTCTGCTTTCTTGCAAGCGAAGTCGTGCCACTGCCAGCCGGCTTTCCTTTGTTGTTCCACCAGCCAGTTTTCAATGTTTCTTTTTTCCTAGACTTTGTACTGTATGGTTGCTGCATTTCACTTCCTGAAAACTGTTTCCAAGGATTGTGGGAGTCCTCTGATTTGGAAGCAGCCCTTCTCTGCCTTCTCGCAAATGAAGTCGTACCACTTCCAGCCGGCCTTCCTTTGTTGTTCCACCAGCCAGTTTTAAGCGTTTTCTTGTTCCCCCACTTCTTCATTTCTAGGGACCTTTTCTCTTAAGTTTCTTGGTGTGCTTGAAGCTGGATGACTTGAGCCACGTTCTGCAGGCAAGGAGGCATCCATTCTGAGCTGAGGTTGCCCTCGCCAAAGATTTTCCACTAGGAACCTGAACCAGCAAACATCCATTCAGCCAACTTATTCATCATAGCCTATCTGCTGCAACAGTTGCAACTACAACCATGCTCCGCACAAGAAGTGAACTTGGGAAACAAACAATGTAGTAGCTGAAGTCCTGGTTGGATGATTAGATGCATCCTTTGTTCACTTTTGTGCCAGCAGAGTGGTTCAATTCATGGCATTGCCATAGCTTCTCACCAATGTGTTGGGTTTCAGTTTTAGCACTTTCTTGCCCGAAACAGCTCCACCCAACCCTGGGTTGCAAAAAAAACATGCAAAAGCCAACATATGCACACGGCAGTGCAACCAAGTGCAGCAAGCAGCCTGGACAACCGACCTGGACACGCAAACAGATGGGCAACCGGAACATGCGACCTCGACAGTCACCTAGAAGCAAGAGGCTAAACAGGCAACCACAACTCACAACCGCAACAAGCAGTCAAAGTGAGAACGAGGATCCTGCAAAAGCAAGCTGAACCGACCAAACTCAACAAACATCGAGACCGTAAGCTTTAGGACAAACAACCCCAACAAGCAACCTGCAAAAACAAACCAAACAAACCACAAACAACCAGAATGAATCAGAATGAAGGAAATTGACCACGTTCAATTTATATCAACTTCCTATCATGACATCTAGTGACGGCTTACAACCATCGTTACAGCACCATACAGCACCATACAGCACCCACAGCAACAGCTCAGCCATGCCTTGACATCCTCCTTGGATTCCTTGGTCGATTCAGGGCCGCCGGCGGCCTGGCAAAAACGCTGGTACCACAGCTGGGCTCCTTGGAGCGCCCGCGGCGGGAAGCTCAACATTCTGCGCAGGCACAGCTGTTGAGCTTGTGAACGTGCGAGGCCGAAAGCTCAAGCTGTTCATGGTGCATTGGCGCATCCTGATCATTCCTGATCAATGCTTGCCATGTCTAACAGCTATGTGCTCAACATGATTTCTCCAATCTTGGGAAACACGCTTGGGGTCATGGCCATGGCCCGGTTCAAGGCAGGCCTCCTTTGAAACACGGGGAGACTCCTTGGGTGCGTCGTCCCCAGAGCTGATGTGCTGTACCGGCTCAGCCTCTACCTGGAGCGCGGCCGTCCACTCAACTGAAGAGCTACGAGCTCCCCAGTGATGGGACCTCCCAGCTGCTGAAGCAGCGACCTCTGATCCAAAAAGATGATGGCAGAAAGGTGAGCATCAAAATGCCAATAAACATGTGAAATTGTTCCCAACAAGGGTGTCTCCCCAGAGTGTAATGCAAAATTCCTCAGATCTGAAGTGTCATGTGCCATTCATGTGCCATTCATGCGCCATTCATGTGCCATTCATGTGCCATTCATGTCCACTTTTGTCCACTATTTTTCTTGCCTGTCTTGGATCATTCATCCTCAATGATGTGCAAAAATAGCATGAACGGCTGATTCTTTGACCGACCTTCATTACAACTGGATCGGTCGAGCAACTTTCGAGTTTCCAATTGGCTGCAAGGGATACCAAAAGCCCGACACCAGTGCCATGCCCGTGGATGCCTTCGCCTTTTTCTTGGCCAAGTTTGGAGGAAACACCACCTTGGCCTCAACAAAGCCAGTGCGAAGCAGGGTCAAACCGACAGGAACCGGGAACAATGCGAACGATGGGAGCGTAGGAAACTAATTCTGAGCAAGTGATGGTCTTGGCAATGGCCTACATATGCTGCAACGTGCCATGTACTGACGTAATGAAATGCAGGGAAACAAATAGATTTTAGCGAAGACATATACGACTAGAGAATATGAGTGCGCGAGGGACAGCCAAAGAGACAAGGAAGAACAAAATTGCACAATTAATTCCATATAATAACTCATGAAAATTACTGAATGTAACACGAAACAAAACCAAGGATACTGATGTGGAAATTAAGAGCAATCCGACCGTCTACTGAGCAAGCTTTCCATTCAGAATGAACACTAAAGCACCTTCATCAGCAACATCAATGGCATCATAAGCTGTACTCATGTGCTACCATTCCGCCCTTCATCTAGTTCTTGAACACATGTATAGTCATTATTGAATTCGCTGCACCCAAGAAATTCCGACAAACCAACTTGGCTCACTTCAAGGGTTTGTAGCCCATCTTGCAACAGTGCCGTGCCTCTCGAGCGTGGAGGTTTGTTGCCTCTGGCAGCAATTGGTGGTCTAATGAGTTGCATCCAAAACGAAATGAATCATTTCATTCAACCTCTCATCCCCGAAAACAGAGTCGCAGAGCCCCTCAGATCCACCCATCTCTCAACCAAATTTGGCCACTCCTGGAGTTTCAATGTAGGATGTTGGTTTCAAGTAGAGACTCAACAAAGCCGCCGTGGAGAATGGCACTGCAAGAAAATTCATAAAGCTATTTGTCTGTATAGACAAAGGAAAATATCTAAACAATAAACATCTGCATGGTTCTTCACGTTTTTCTTTGCCTCCCACGTGTTCAGTACTGTTTCTTTAATAACGATAAATACAGTGCAATGGATATGTTCGTTTGGCATGCATGTAGAGGTAAGCAGCATCCCCCTAAAACTGTTCAGAGGCTTTGCTTCGCGACATGTATTTAGTTGGGTTCCCTGCACAAACTAAAAACTAAAATGGTCCCTCATGCGGTCAGGCCGATCAAACATCCATGAAAACATGCTTTGCGACTAGGTTTCCCTATGGCAATAAAAACGCTCTCTAGATATGGGTGTTCCGCTATCAACGATCTATAGTCATAATACGTAATGAGCCATCTATTTTGGGGGTTCCCAATGCTAAGAACTTTCAAACTTGTGGCAACCATGATCCACCTCCATTTGCACTGTGTGCACACAAGCAGGACAACCTGAGCCGCCAAACAGTGGCCAAAGCCTGCCAGGCAGCATCAGTGCAGTCAGTTCAAATGCTGAAAGTCTCTATGGGACTTCAATTTGATGTGTTGAATAATGTGATGAGACATCAAACAGAGTGATAATTTACATCTAGTTACAACGATAAAATGGCCCAAATAAAATTCAAGTCGTACGCGCCCGCATCCCACAATTCCAGCAACAAAGCAAAATAAACCAGCAGTTCAAAGAATGAATCTGGTAACTTAACTTCTCATGCTGCTGCTGCGCACACCTACCAAGAAAAACAAGTTGTGCTAGGCAACCTGCTTGCCCTGGCGGTCCCAACTGATTCACTGCGTAAGATTGTGCAGGCATCCCACTTCAATGATGCTTGAGGTTATATCAGCTGATGATTGAGTCTAAAACTGGATTTTGGAAAAGAAATGCGTCAATTTCAGGCAACAAAAATACCTCAGAAAACCAAACACCCACCTGCAAAGCTACAAAATCCATCACAATCAATGAAATCTTGGCTACACCCTTGTCTCATGGCTGCTCCATCCTCCACAGCACTCTCCGCATCTTCAACCAGAGTTTGGATCCTCGGAGGGCTACCAGCTTGGGCCGCTGGCGTCCACCACCAAAGCGATATGCGATATTACAGCATCTCACATTACTCGAAGTTATGTTTAGTGGGTAGTTTAGTGGGGTAACCTTGTGTCCAGTTGGGGGTGTTGTTAGGGAAAGGGTAGTAGCAGCAGCCTGCATCAGTTAAACGTTGCGGCTGGCACGGGCTACCATGCGAGCACACATAAAATGCTCACACCAATGGTACTGGTCATGCCAGGCAGGGCCGCCAAGACTCTGCTGCCGCTGCGTCTCTGCGTTCCAATGCCGGTCCTGCTGCAAAATGCCCTGGCAGGGGCGGCCCAGGGTACCCGGAAAGACTCATGCTGGTCATCCTGAGAATGTCCATGTGATGTATTGATATAATGTGCATACCCCTCTCTATATACAGATTTTCCGTATGTAGATATATACATAGTAGCAAAGTTTACCTTCATGCATGCACATGTGTAGATATGCGCGAAGGCCTTCATGTGCAGATTTTAATATGCAAATTTAAGTATCGAGATGGATCGGGGCACTATGAGGCAGTATTCTACTAGGTAGCGGTGGTGCCTACCGAAATGATCGCGCTTCCACATTTCCTCATACGTTTGCAATCCACAGCTTATATCATTGTACAAAATCATTTTACGAATTGTTTTTTTCGAGAACGGCTGAGACAGATTCACGAAGCTACAAAAACGAACCAGCAAAAATGGTTAATACTTGATCGAAAACGAATCTGTGACAAAAAAAAATCACAAGCATGTAATGTACTGTACACAATAATGCTGGTGTCAAAATTCCTGGGTGAGGCTCATATATGATGCTAAGTACCTTGAAAAAAAACATCTTGTGAATCATCATATAACTCATCATCATTGATTGTTAATGATCTCTAATAATCAATTCTGATCATGCATCATGCAATTGACCAATTATTGAATCATATTATGTATTGTCTCACCTTTCTCTTCATCATTCATCACCCAACACACCGCTGCACTGCGGGGCCCCACGTCTATGGCGTTGTGTGGCAGCGCTCTGAGTCTGGCTGAAGTCGCAGCGTCCAACCCGCAGTCATCCTCCAAGTCCTGGTGTTTGCCCCCCCATGGGCACCTTTAGATGGGGGCATAGTTTTGCTCACAAGAGTTTATTACTCGGGTCTAGTACAAAAAGGTAAAGGAAGTCTAGTTTATTAGTGGTTAATCTAGTGATTCTGTACTAAACCTTCACAAGCTTTTTATGATTTATAAAGGGGTGTGGTATAGATTTATTATATGTAACCATTAGGAGAAAAATGTTGTATAGTATGATAAACTGATGATACATTATATAGGACTGTCATGATTGATTATACTATAGGGGCGCATTGAGTGATAATATCTATAACAACCCCCTTGGGCATGAAATTGTAGTGTAAAAACTTCTGTTGGAAAGAATATGCAATTAAGAAGGAACAAACAAGTTGCAAATAGGGTGTGCGGGAAGCGGACAGGGCTTGTGGGAATAGGAACGGTGGGGCGACAAGGATGTCAATAAACCCTTGCCCATGATATCATCTCAAAGAAAGCAGCTGCTTGGAGCGTTTACATTGAGGTTCTCTTGTGTCTTTGGTGGATGTGAGTAACCGCAAAGTGCTCTTACATCACCTCCATCTTTCTACATAACTACATGTGGCCCATTTTGATTATATTTGCATTTTCTATTTATATAGGTTTTAGAAGACAAATTAATATACATATGTATATATATGTAAATATTTGTTTATGCATTACGAAAATAAGTTTCGTACACTGTCAATATACACACACAAATATATATATATATAATTCAAAAAATGCAACAAAATAATATTATTGCTAATTGTGTTAGTGCATCCTCACTTAGCATCACATTTTTCTCATTGCTGACAGTTGTCGCACCATCTTATTGTTCATCCATCATTTTTTATCATTTTGAGGCTTGAAGTGATGGCTATTATTCATCATGATGGATTGTGATTCCTCAACTGTCACTGATTGCTTCTACGTCATTGTCAAAGTTGCTCAGGACAAATAGAATGCATTGGTTGGTGGAACCGTGGAACCTCTCCTTGATCTGAACCAAGAACTCCTCGGTGGATCCTGGATCACCTTGGCGCATGCAACAGCAAACAGCAAGCAACACGCCTAGCCATCAAGGAACCGTTTGGTATGGACATCAAGAATCATCAAGAAACATCCTAAGAAATGCAAACTGCCACTGCTATTTGTTGACTGTCAATGTTGGAAACCATCCAATTGCAACAAGGCAAAGGCCAACAAACAGCGCAGAACTGTCAAGAGAATTCAAAAGAAGCATCCTTTGTTTGCATAGGTTGGTTAGCAACGTGAAAGGGCAATTAGCCATGCAAACATCTTAAGGTCATCCATGGATGGTCACCGGAGTATCAGTATCCTGGTTGCGATTTTCAAAGATGTATTCCGCATGTCCTTGCAATTCCGCTCGGAAACAACCGGGCACAAATTGAACTGTGGAAAAAAATGATAGCGGAAGGCGTGCACATGTGTTTGCGTGTTCGGGTGAATAAAATCCAACACGTCATATCCATGGACAATTCGGATTCAATCACCGCAAGCACGCAACGCGAGAGAATCTGAAGAAATACTCCAATGACTTCAGCAGCACATTCCAATCCAAAATCAATTGACTTCAACCTGGTTGGTCAATCCCCTAACAACTGGCTTTGGGTCACAAACATCAATCTCCCGCCATGTGCGCCCAAAGTTTCTGCTCCCAACCTGGACTTGTCACGGCCAAATGGTGGGACTATGCAGGACAGAACCCACCATCCTTCGCTGCCCAGCATGACCATGGCCATGGCGCGGATGCGCTGGCGACACCGCTCTCGTGTTTTAAAGAGGTCCGGCAAGTAGGGCTCTGTCATGATCAGCTCTGCCACCTGCGGAGCTATGGCATCGGCAGGTGATCCATCAATCCGCTATGAGGGCTTCTCAAAATGGGGGGGATGCCCCAAAAATGGATGGTTTATTGCTATAAAAAGCTAAGGAATATTCATGAATTGGATGATATGGGGGGTCCCCTATTTTGAGAAACACCCGAATGTGTTGTCCAATGAAACCGTCGTCTTAGAAGAGGTGTTGGGACACCCCGACCACCAAAGGATATGTGATAGACATGGAAAACAGCTGCCAGGGACGTCACCTCCACATGTGACCGCAACCCTTTTCATGATGACTTTAAGGTGCGCGTGCTGAAAATGTTTGTCACGTATTTACTAGCTGTAGTTTTCCATCTTTTCCAAAGTCCACCAGGATGCTCTGGGGGTAAGACAAACTTCAGGGCAGGAAAATGCGGGGAACAGGCATGTACAAGCATGTTGCTTCGATGGCAAGCATGCTCCTTGTGTGCCTCAACAAGTAGTGAGCCGTTAAAGGCCTTCACTGGTGTGCGTTGTGTCTGTGTGCGCATGGTGGGAAACTTCTTCAACCAAACGCAGCCGCCCCCATTGATCATGACCCACCCCAGGGATTGGCAATCCATTGAAACAAATAGCAGAAAAACAATGACCTGAACAAATCATTTCTGGAACCTTCAAGTTAGAACCTTCAAGACACACTTTTCCATGCACACTGGTAGCTGCCAATGTGGATTGATCATTTGACTGCTGCCCAACCAGGCAAAATCTCGGGCTTCCGACCAAGACTGAGTCAAGACTGACAGGATCGTCCTCATCATTTCTAAGACGTTGGGAAGCGGTTCACCCGGCCTCAGGGTTCAACTTCTCCAACAGGGCCATATCCTGAGCGGTGGCTGGTGGCTTCAGTTTCGCTGGTGGATGACCGAACGAACCCAAATCCCTGTTTCATCACTTCCACATGCACACATCATGCACACACATGTAAATATATGTATATCAAATGTATATATCTATATAATATGTGTGCACATGTATCAGTTAATCCAGGAATGCACATGAATAGAATGCACTTTTTTGCATGCAGAGTTTTCTGTGACGCTTCCCCCGCCTCTTTATCCAGCTGCAATTCCCGTTCAAAGCGGAGGCACTTCGCACGAAAAGCTGCCTAGCTCGCTGTTGGATTGCAAGCGAGAGCCCCAAGGTCACGGAAGCCCCAAAAGCCGCGACGGTGGCAACGAACAACGCCGCATGAGTCAAAAGGCCATTGCGTCATTCCACTATTTGGCGTCAATCACCGCTGACCTCATTATAACTGTCGAAAAAAAACAAGATTTGATTTCTTGTCCTTTCTTAAAGGGACATATTATGCACCTTGCTGACAGTAGGTTACCAGGTAGCATTACCCAACACCTCCCAGTGGTTCCCTCAGGCCCCCGGAGACGCCAGGGCATGGCAGGGTCACACAGAACTCCCGGTAGTGACGCTTGGAACACGGAATGAACGAGCCATTACCTATGCAATTACTGTGGAACCTGTAGGTCGCTGAGGTATTCATTAAATAGATCTCAACTATGAATCTCAAACCTGATCTATGTGCAACCTGTAGGTGCCTGAGCAATCGTTGAGAGCAAGTAGGAACTAGCCAACTCGAAGCAACAGTTGAAACCCCATGTGCACAAATGGGAAAAGCAAACAAATAATATACAAGTTGAACCAACACCTGCTCAACTTTGTCTGTTTTCTTCTCCTTTGGTGTTAACCACATCATTTGCCGAAAAGGGCCATCTAATCTCTAGACGCCAGGCATTTGACAAATAATAATATCACTTGTTGAATGTAAGTGGGGCTACCGAAATCCCTGCCACCCCAATATCAAGTTGGCGCTCTGGCAGTTGCACCCGGCACTGGAAATACCATGTATTTGTTTGATGGTGCGGTGTATATACCGAGTACTTTTTGATGCTGGTGATTTTCCTTTTCCGAACCAATCTACCAATCAAACACTCAGAGATGTTGAGGGAATCATGGTCTTTCGGGCCTTTTGGGCAGGCCCAGTACGCTAAACATAGAGCCTGAAAA
Source organism: Symbiodinium kawagutii (assembly GCA_009767595.1). Taxonomy (NCBI): domain Eukaryota; class Dinophyceae; order Suessiales; family Symbiodiniaceae; genus Symbiodinium; species Symbiodinium kawagutii. Next base: position 68,548 of record VSDK01025306.1, read on the forward strand.
GGGCACCAGGCGAATGACAACCATGTCAGCGGGTTGATTGATTCACTAGACGTGGTATCAACGAAGTTGTGAACCTACTTTATACCCTCTGGTATCTAGCAATGGAAAATCCGCCAATTATTAATGCTTTCCTGGCGATGTTCTATTGTCATTTTGGATTCCCAGAGTGCAGATGTGGCTCTCAAAGTAGGGGTACCCCCAAATCATCTGGTCTATTTCAACCATTTATGATGTCAAACGATCCATTTCTTCGGGTCCCCATGGGTCCCCCATTAAAAGACACCGCAGTGTTACCATTGTCATAGCTGGTTCCTACAGCCAAATCCTACGGAACCACCCCTGAGCGTCCCTGGCTCCCTCCGCTGCTTGGTTCAGCTGCGGCTCCAGCAAGCGCCGGGGCCTCGGGTTGGTGGTTGAAGCCCGGGGCAAGTCAACCAAGCAGCCAGGTAAACCACCAACCAGGTGGTTACTAGTATGGGAAATAGATGGAAATAGACATGTTTGAAGCCACCAACCAGGTGGTTGTAACTAGCAATAACCCATGTCAAAGGTAGTCAGCAACTTGATTCTATCAGATCATCATCCCCAGGTTGAAAAAAGAACGTTTGCAATCAACCCTCAAAAAATCAAAAAAACAACAGGTGCTCAGTATTACTGGGTAAGCCGCTTGTGTTCTTGAGAGTCGCAAAGAGTCAAACACAAGGCATGCAAAAATTACCACGCAAGTAGTAGGTAGCTGACACAAAGTTCGAAACTTAGCTAGGTTGTTGTCCTTACATCTTCTTGGCAACCGCGGCTAAAGCAGCACCAGGGGGGTGACTGCAAAGCTGATGTCACCTGAGAAACTAGCTCAATGACTCTAGTGAACAAACTCCATAAAGCTCTTCAGTTTGATATTCCACTTAAAACTTGATTTATCATATCTATCAAGACGTGTGCAGCACTTGTGCGCCCCCGTACGCCCAACGCACAGAAGCAAACCGTTTTTGAGCATCAAGGTCTAAGGTTGCCAGAATCCAGGTTGCTACCACAGCCGACCCCAAAGGAAATTATTAATCCATCCGAATTGATTCTGGCGGCGGCTAATGGGGCTTTTGCAGCTCAAGCATCCCATCAGGCTTGTAGCCTGTAATCAACTGGCAAAAATGAGCTAATTTCCAACATTTCCTAATTTTCTTCATGACAAATCCAGCGCTGAACAAGACCCCAGTAGCGTTTAGCATCAAATTTTGGGGGAGCAGTGGGGGAGTTATGCCAAGCCACGGGGGCACCTTCGGGGGTGTGGCTTTCATGGCCGCCTCAGCGAGGGCGGTGTCCGATGCTGGTGTTGCTGGTTTCCCACGGTCTCCCACCGGAAGAATTGTCGAGTTGTTAAGACATGTTAAGATATGTTAAGAAATGTTAGTTAAGATTGCCACCTTTTGTTTCAACTCACTCGTGTTTCCAACCTTGAGCAGTATTGCAAAGGGACTTGTTGAAGAATCGTGCGGTTCCCGCTAATGAGGCTTTCAGGTGACCAGAATCAGGTGACCCGTACTTTGACAGTACACAAAATGTTCAAAGCAGTATTGTGTCTTGGAACATTCTGAAAATTGCCATGTGGAAGCGACGGTTGTGATGTGGAGGAAGCACATGAGGGTTGCCTCTCATGAGCTGACCAAACCCAAATCCTTGACGGTGACTGTGTCTGAGGAAAATCTCAAAAACATATAAAAACTTAAAATCAGCTCGCAAAAAGGAAATCCACCTGATCAGACTGCATGCCAAGAGCTCCTTCGTTCCCCAATAGTACCCTTGCAAAAATCGTTGGCAACCATAATTATGCATCAAACATTGGTCATTCCCAACCAGCATTGACCATGAAAAGGCACCGTTTGCCGTGCATGGAAACCATTAAGCATGAGTGAAGATAGTTACCCATCCTTGCCATTGACCCAACATTAAATACACACTATGCGTATGGGACTCCCCGCAAAGCCCCTCTCCCTCCCCAAAAAAGGGCCTGTGAATGTTCCGAATCAGCATGAGCTCGCGGCACATGCCAAAAAATGCAAGTCTGGATGATTCAACTTGAAACAACTGGAGCTCGGTCGAGATACAAATGAATCGTCGAGTTTGGTGACAGGAAGGAGGCCACAAAAGTGAAGGGCCATACGGCCATACGGTAAAACTGGTTTTCGGAGTACCTATTGGTAGCTTCCTGGTGGTTGGATGCGAGGAACTGATAGAGGTTACAGGGTTTTATTGCCCAGGGACACACCCGGGGGCGAAGCTGGGCACCAGGTGAGAATGACAAAATATAAAGGTTTGAACATTTGGGGTCTATACCTTGCAGGAGAAACCGTGATATATTAGGATGATCCAGAATCACAATGATAACAACTGTGGTCATTGAATCTAACCCTTGGGTATTTTTTCTTAATGAAAAATTGACCAGGTATATGTATGAACCATCGTCGGGCTGGATCTTAGCTGCTCAATGACTAGCCGGAAAATCTCCATAGGTCCTGAAGAGACATGTAAGGACAAGCGCTTGACGTGGGGATAAGCGTTGTCAGCTGTGCTTTTTCCGTTGTTTTTGTCTGTTTTGTTTTCCGAAGCGACTATGCCTGGGCCAAAAAACTGTGAGATCAAGGCTGATGATGGTGGCTACCATGGTTCGAGGATGGCCCCGGCCTTAGCCACAACGGCACTGTCTGATTTTCAGGCATGGACAACTCTGGTGCAGTCCCGTTCGACCTTCATCCCACCTGGAACCGCTGCTTAGCAGTTTGCCGTCTAGTCATGCGTTGGTGGGGCGTAGTGGCTTCCTGCGGATTTGTACTGGTATACGATAGTCGGTATTTCACAATATGGCCCCACAAAGAAAACGTGAGTGGCCATCAACAATCGTCGGGGCTTAATCGTATTTAGCGTCCCGTTTGAAAAGGAAGCGGGGGTGGCATAGTATAGAGCCACAAACCCCGAATGACATCGAATGACAAGTTTCTCTCTGCAGCCGAGCCCTCTCAGCGGCATCACTTTCCCTCGCATTTGACACTGCTACGATAGCAAGGCACTGCGAACTACAGGGAGAGAGTTGCACTGGCGGCCTCAACGTAATGTGGCCGTTCAAAACAAAGAGCGCACCTCGATGTCTCAAAACAGTCAACAAAATTACCAAGGTTTTGGGATGGTAACCTGCGGCTTGTTGAGAATGCTTGTGTGAGCAAAATATCTGGCACACAAACATGTCACATACCACCATTATGGCACTTGACAGTTGTGTTGCATGCACGTGCAGTTCTGTACAATTCTCACAAGTGTGCTGCATTGAGTTGTACGCCTACTTACACACAAGCCATACGTATGTGCACAAACGTGTTAATGTAGATTCGTACATAGGTACACGTGATGCATGCACGAACAAATGCACATGCAACAACATTACACTCCATGGCATGGCATTGCCGTGTATGTTTATAAGGTAAGTTAACACAATATAATATATAATATAACATACATATTTGTTGTCATTGCATTACCTTCCCTTACAACACACACATATGGCATATATCACACCACTTGCATACAGCAAATTCAGTGCATGCAAATTATAAAGCTAACATGCTATTACGTCAAAATATTTCATTCACTAAATTTGCACATAGATACATGCAAACAAACCAACATGTATACACAACTTAAGTCAGCACTACATCCCTGCATCTACGTTACATGGATATGGATGCTACATATGTTCCATTAACTACAGCACATAGCAAACATATATACTGTAATTACATGTAATTACAGTACCAACGTTGCACTACAGCAACATTACACACACACACACATGCTGTAACACCACGCAGTCAGCAGCATACACAACGACATTGCATGCTTAGCCGCACGCCAGGAGACCTACGGTAGTAGATGTCGACATATGCACGTCCGCATCGATAAAATAAGATAGCATGACAACATAACATTGCCACATACATCAGGCATGCAAGCACTACTGTACATTGCATTGCATCGCAGTGCTATGACACACACACAATGAAGTTACACATGCAAACATTCACGCCTTGCATTGCGGCATGGGAACATGCCATAGTAGGGAACATACAGTGCATTCATTAAATCGCATACCCTCAGAGAAAATCACTACTTCGAAAATGTACAACACATACGCATAGCACATAAAGCATGCGTAATTGCATACAGGGCCAACATGACCCACATACGAAATCTAAAATAAAGCAAAACGAGCGCAACACAACATCAAAGAACATACAGTACAATGTATGCATTGCACTTATCACATTAGATGCACAAATTTACATTTCACAACGCACTGTGCATATCATCAAAGACATAGAATGACCTTACGTTTCAAACATGCCCCCCACGCATGATATGCGTGGCGTACAGTCATCAGTACGTACATTGCATGTATCACATAAACTACCTCCGTTACGGAGGTTTTGGAACTGCGATATGAGGACGTCACCCAGGGTGTGGCGGGTGGTGTTAAGAAGTACTTCTACATGCAACTGTTGTACTCGGGACAGGGACAGGCAAAAGACTATTGTTGAGGTAGTTAGGCCGGGCTTCACTCCATGTCCTTTGGTCAATGTCCAAAGCAGTCAAGGCAATTAAAGCGCAACATTGGTTGTGGTGAGCGATACTGGCGACCACGGGGTCAACCACTGCGGATCGGAACTAACCAACACTAGTCAATGACAGTTCAATATCAATGTTATCAAACAATATTATATACGCATGATTGGCATTGACTAGCCCTATTCTCAACCGACGATTGGCCGAGAGATGGTGGCAGCGACCCAGCAGGGTCTAATGTCTTACTACAGGTGCTATCACTCAAGGTGGCCTGGCCAGTGACAAGTCTCACCAAAAATAACTTTGAGTCATGACCGCACACAACGTTTTGCGACACGACTTTGTGATCCTGGCTTCCAGCTCATCAATGCTCTGGCAGTGATGCACATGCTGACCCCTAGGGCCCGCAGTCAACTAAAAACTGAAAATAAGTCTAGATCAAAGGTCCAATCACAGGCACTCAACAAATAAAGGTGGAAAAAACATCACATGATTTGAACGGACCAACCAGCATTCAGTTTCACGCTTTCACGCTTGGAACATTATGTTTACATCCACTGGGTTTGAAAACTGAAGGTTATCCGCAAAAACATGCAGTTGATGGTCTTGGCAGTTGCCAAAGCATATCTGAGATGAAAACCAAATGGCAACACCTCCAATTGGAGGTGTGTTCTCAGCCTTGCATCGAGAAATGCAGGGAGCATCAACTTCGGGCAGTACAAGCGTCAGGATGCCCTCAGCATTTTCCGTTGTCGTGGTCACCAGCATTGACCCGAAATAATATGCCACAAATGGCGCACGTTGGATGTCAAGCCATGATGTGATGCCGCTGAACCATACGACTGTTTTTGATATTGGCCATCAACACCAGAGAGCGAAAGTAAGCAGTTCGAGGACTGCAATGCTATTAGGAAATCATCAAAGTAAAGGAAAAAAAAGACCTGTGCACATCAACCAAGTAGCTCACATCGCAACCAGTGGCCAAGACATGGTCCCGTGGACAAGGATGTCTTGCAACAAGCACATAGTCAGAACAGAAGTATTGGCACAGGCCGCATGGCGGACATCACCATGTGCAGATCGAACATTGTCAGCAGTATGATTCATGTCCAAAGGCAATAAAAGGCCGAGAGTAAAACATGGATGATCATGTTCCATGATCGACACACATCGTTAACTTCCAAACTTTGGTGATCCGTGGTTGACATCACCTACTTGGTTGGTGAGCAATCCGTTCCCATGGAAGCTGTAGGGGCAAGTTACCCTCGTCATGACGTTTTCACTGCGGCAAAAAACTGATGGGTCCAGAAAAATCCCAGACTGGGTCTCGCCAGAATACCTGGTAGATTGATAGGCCTGTTCCATCCTGTTCCTTTCTTCATCAACCATTACCGGCCGATACACTAACCATTCTTGCATTGTGGATCATCAATTGACCAGCTATGGTTGTAGTTTTGTTCGTGATCGGCTTCAAATTGATTTGTCCAATTATGAGAGAGTGAGTTAAATGCTTCTTAAGCAAAAACATTGTCGATTTCACTAATTCTATGATTGCTGACCGTGAGAAAAAAGAATCCAATAAAACATGTAATAAATACGTGACCCTTGCTTTTGAGGGTTTGACCCAAAAATAAAACAGGCGATTGACCATCCCAAACAAGGGTCACATAACGGTCACTTCCCTTCCAAGTATTTTCAGTGGCTCATAGTTGGCCTGGTTGATGGTTGAACCACCCCTATGAAAAATATTCGTCAACCAACCAGTTGTTAATCATTACCAGGGAAAATCAAAATGTTTAAAACCATCAATCTGTAGTTGTTTAACCAGTCTTGTGACTTATTTTCCCCTATGATTAAGCGCTATGAAGCGTTATCAACCACCAAGTAGATCATAGCTGAACCATTCATTGTCGGCCCCCGAGGAGCTTCCTGCATTGCACGGTCGTTATCAGCTGGCCTTTCTTCAGCCGCTGGTGCACTGCTGGAAGAAATTGCAACGCTGGGCGGTGCCAGTAAGGTTTGAAACTGGTGAATGGTAGGTTACCATGGCTGGATTGAAATTTATAGCAGGGGCCGAAGGTTGATAGTAGGGGAATGGTACATCATGGTATATCCAGCTGTCAACAACCCACGGTTTTGCCGTCAATGGCTGATTTACTTGGCAATTTGACATCAAATAGTGAAGGTTTATTAGTGTGCATCTATTCTAAGAGCAATACTGGTCAATGCTCATCATTGATAATGATTCACAACGATGAGTAATACGGAATAATGGTTCTTATTGGTTAGGTGTCAATCAAATTACACTAGTCACTAGTAGTTGAATCATTGAATCCGTAGCAATGCAAAACGCTGGCTACAAGGCGAGATGCTTAGCGATCAACCAGGGGATTCTACTGAGTGATGTGTTTAAAAGCAGAAAGTCAGAACCGACATTTTTGGGGAAAGCGTCTTCAATGTCTCCGGCTCTTGGCACACCTTGCCCTTTGGAATAAAGACCAAGCCGTGGAACTACTTGAGGAGTCAGTGCACGGATAGTGTAATCAACCAATCATCAACCAAAGCGAAGTCCAAGCAAGGATGTGTAGGCCAAAGTGGGTCTGTGAGCAAATGACCGTGCTTCAGATTCATGCGTTTCCCAAGCTGAGAAGAGTTTTTAGACCCACTTGCCAGCAAAAGAAATATGATTGAAGACAATTATTGAGTGCAAACCATTTCTTTGTTGGTACTGCAATGTTCCTAGCCACTATCGACCAGTGAGGATAAATCCTACGGTCAAGAAAAGCACCATCCATGATTACAGCCTGCCGAATCCACTTTCAACAAACCCAAGATCTCGCACCCACTACTCACAAATCCAATGCACTTGACGAGGGGCTGCAGCCACCGTTCCCCCAACCCTAATGATCACCTCTCACAGAGAAAAGCGATGAAAAACTGTTGCCGACCTGTTTGTTTGCAAGGGTCCACTAGGAGGTGTAAATATTATCGAGCAAAAGACATGGTTGCCCCAATGGCACCAAGATCATCCAAAATCATCGCTGAGATCCGGAAACAACATGACACCTTCTTTCCGACAGCACTAGGAATCATATTACTATGTTGCATTGCATTGAATGGCGGTGCATTATGTCCCATTGCATTGCATTGCATTGCGTTGCATGCACATGTAACTGCACACAGCTCACACATACGTACTCGACCGCAATCACATTACACAGATTCCATTGCATTACATTACTACATACAATTTACATTCCATTCCTACACGCGATGAAACTTCATTCCTACATCCAATTACATTCCATTACTACATCCAACTACATTCCATTACATTCACCAAGTACATGACAAGCATACACATCACATTACGAGAACACACACACACATACGCACACATACGCACACATACGCACACATCCACACATACACACACACACACACACACATACGCGCGCATACACGCACATACACACACACACATACGCACATCCATCCATCCATCCATCCATCCATCCATCCATCCATCCATCCATCCATCCATCCATAATTTCCTTCATCCATCCATCCATCCATCCATCCATCCATCCATCCATCCATCCATCCATGCATCCATCCATCCATCCATCCATCGTTCCATCTATACATACCTCCATACATCCATACATCCATACATCCATACATCCATACATCCATACATACGTACATACGTACATACGTACATACGTACATACGTACATACGTACATACGTACATACGTACATACGTACATACGTACATACGTACATACGTACATACGTACATACGTACATACGTACATACGTACATACGTACATACGTACATACGTACATACGTACATACGTACATACGTACATACGTACATACGTACATACGTACATACGTACATACGTACATACGTACATACGTACATACGTACATACGTACATACGTACATACGTACATACGTACATACGTACATACGTACATACGTACATACGTACATACGTACATACGTACATACGTACATACGTACATACGTACATACGTACATACGTACATACGTACATACGTACATACGTACATACGTACATACGTACATACGTACATACGTACATACGTACATACGTACATACGTACATACGTACATACGTACATACGTACATACGTACATACGTACATACGTACATACGTACATACGTACATACGTACATACGTACATACGTACATACGTACATACGTACATACGTACATACGTACATACGTACATACGTACATACGTACATACGTACATACGTACATACGTACATACATACATACGTACATACGTACATACGTACATACGTACATACGTACATACGTACATACATACATACATTCAGGCAGGCAAACCGACAGACCAAACGACAAACCGACAAACAGACCGACAAACAAACAAGCATGCATGCACTACTTCACATTGTATACATTACATTACATTAAAATCCAGTACAGTACCGTACATTACATTACGTTACATTACGTTACATTACATTACACTATATTACAACACATTACATTAAATTACACTATATTACACAACATTACACTACATTACATTACATTCCCTTACGTTGTGTTACCTCACATACTGTACAAACATAGGTCAGACTACATGCGCTCGTTGTACGAATTAATCATGAATGGGCTCTGGGCCAGATTCGCCACGCTGCTAAAAAAAAGAATTGTCATAAAATCCATTGCGCGCGCATATTTGAACGTGTACATTTATGAATTACAATTTTCCGAGTGAAGGGAAAGCAAACAAGAGCTTATGCATCATCTTTCCCAACCATGTCTATTGTAGAAATATGTAGAAAGGGCCCATCAAAAAGCACTAGTCGATACGAACTGATCCACTCCCCAACCTCCAATTCTACAACTCCTTCTAGTTGGATGATGCCCTCGATGCCGATTTCTTCCGGACATGGTGGATGCCTACGGTCCCTTTGCTTAAGGGTCGCCGTGGCTTTCGCTCTCAGTGAAACCTGGCGTTTCAGCGAGCTCCTCGATGCCTCAGGGTGGCTTACCATGCCAGTGGATGGTGGTGCGTATTGAGGGGATCCCTCCCAACTTCATCACCAAAGCATAAAAATCTAGGCTTTCGCGGCATCAAAACTGGTAAAATATGATACCATTGAAACTAGAGCATGGACAAGACTCGAAACTAGCTCCTGCATTGGTTTAATTGTGTTCTAATGAACTTACAGGTTAAAATGATTTCAAATTTGGCTGCTAGAAAGAGCTAGTTTGTGATGTTGGATCGTACATGTCTGAACCCAATAGAAGGAAGATTGGGATGATGTTACATCTTTGATTGCCATAAAGATAGGGATGATGTTAGAGTCCGAACACCTCCGGCCATCACAAAGAACGGTGGGCAAACATGTCTCCCACCGCAACGCACGGTGCTCTCCGTGTTGAAAAAACACGTGATGGACTATGTAGAACAAGAAACTGGCCTGTCCAAGTAGGTCGGGGCATCTTAGGTTAAGATACATACAGTACGCATCATTCACTTGCATATGCATGAACTTGAGTTTACAAGAGTGACTTATACATATATGCAAAACATTTCTAACGCTTCAGACTTCACTTTATTCGAAAATGCTTTCTAGACCAGTGTGTTCAACTCAAAGCAAATGAAGACGTGTTCTCTTGCAGGTCCGCAAGAAGGATACTAAATTCCATCGGATTGCATCCGTCAATCAGCTTGTCCTACACACCTTGTGACCACTTCAGAAAACTTCAACTCGTATTGTGTTCTTGCGTGGGCATCATTGTTTGAGCCCAAGCAGGGCGCTCACAAGAAATGCTTCGGTAAGACACTTCATGTGAGTTGAGCTTTGAGACAGTGATGGATCCGCTGATCCGCAATGAAGGTTTTGATGATGCTTGATGCCAAGGCCCCGTGTCCCGAAACTGCTGCTCTTATCAACACTTGGCTGAAACCATCTAGGATGACTGGCATCGGACGTATGGTTATTCTATGCAGAACATGTATATATATTTACTTATCATGAATGGGTTCGTTTTTGTGTGCATATGTTTGTGTGATTGTGTACGTGTGATTGAACTTTGGAAAAATACATGACAGCACACATATCATGGCATGCTGTCTCAACAGCACTGCAGTCTCCAAGAATCGGTGACTCCTAGTAAAACATGGTCACAGCTGATCTTTGATATGCTGGTTCAGTCGGGAAGTGTATTTCTGGCATGTGAGAGAAGACCAAAGATCATCAAAGTGTGTCCAGGCTGACCCACAGATTGTCGCTAATTTTTCAATCAGCTCCATTGGAATCAAAGACCAAAGACTGACGCATTACAATTACTTTGAAGTCTCTGACAAGTCCCTGACCGGTCAGCTGCATCGAAGCAAAACAACGATGGGATACTTTCACCGCGACAGCAGGGTGACACATACCATCATCCATTCTTGATCATTTTTGCTTGTCAAAGTCCATCGCTATGTTTTCAGAGCTGCGAACAAGTTGGTACGCGGTTCTGCGATCTGGATGCTGTTTAAGTTGAATTACGAGGCGATGTGCCGTGTCTCGTGGACTCGCCAGGCATTGGCCGAACAGTGACACCCATTTCATCAACTAAGTCATTGGTCAAACTGGTTGGTGCTTTCAACCCATATGAACCATCTTTGTCCACCTATTTTTGGAACAACCGATTAGCTCGAGGCAAGTGCTCGGACTGATGCAGGAAAACCTGGAACAACTTCCGTCAAACAACTACCATCCTATAGTCTTTGAGTCCATGGCAAATTTCCCCATCCTGCTCTGAGGCAATACAAACCGCCTTTCCAATGTTGAATCATTGTTCTTTGAGAAGCTGCTGTTGAAATTACAGTCTGTTACACTGAATATATCTTGCAAGAAACAAAGCAATAGGTCTTTGAAAGATCTTATAGTTACAATCTGTCCATCTGTTCCACTTGTAGGTCAGGCTGATATGAAAGAAAATGCAAAACACTCATTGGCGGTTTCAGCACCTGAAGGAATTCAATGGCCGACAAGTACATTCCACGCAGGCGCTGCTGCAAAGGCACTGGTTGACATCTCTGATAGTGACAATCACCTGGAGTCGGCCGCTTGAAAAACACACCTACACACAACTGGAAGGCCATTTGAAGATAGAGGCGGCAACAAAAACTACACAATTCAGTTTGACCATCAGCATCCATCAGCATCTATCAGCATGTTCTTTGACAAACACTTCCAAGAAGTGCTCGTCCCAGCCTCATCTCTTCCTGCAGCCCCTGCGCGCCTGCGTCACACAGATGTGCTTTGCAAATCTTGGCATTTCCAATGTATGGGATACACATGTCAGTAGATGTGCGTTTCCTCATCGCGTGGCTTGGACTCAACCTACCATGGATCGTTCTCGATTGGTGTTGCTCAGCAAGTTGCTGGAGATTTCGCTTCTTTCAAATGCTAGTTACTAAATCAAAGGCATATTTTCAGTTGGTTGATTTTTGGTGGCACAAGACTTCTGAGGCTGCAACTGGCAAGCAGCAGCATGACACGGTCTAACCAATTGTTTCAGGGATTAGTTGGCCTTCAAAGCTTCCTAACTAGCGTGATTAGGATCATCAGATTACCCCTGGCATCCCCTGGCTCTCAAGCACTTGCCATACCGCTGGTTAGATGAAGCAACCTCTATCGGCTGCCGATCATTATCCACAGTTAGCCACTGGTGCCATCTGATTTCGCACAGTGAACCAGTACATAACAAGCAATATGAAGTGCCATACGCTAACACAGCACATTATGATACAACCAGTGCTCTACATCATTCTCCAGCATTACCACCCATCATTGACAAATACCAACCTTCAACCACCATCAAGCCTTCAATTGGCCAGTCAATTCACTACCATTTAACCATCATCGACAAACCAACAACCACCAAGTCACCACGAATTAACCATCATCCACTAACCACCAACCATCAGTTAACCATCAATTATGGTCAATAACCATCAGTTCACCACCAATTTCAGCCAATGAACCACCGACCAACAATTAACCAGCAGTTAACCACTAAGTGCTACAAAGTAGTCAGCACCACTAACCACTACAATGGTTTTGTTGGATGATTAACCACTAACCACTGTTTAACCAGCAGCTAACCAGTAGTTCAGTCATCACCATTATCAATGAGCCATTGTCACCATTGACCACCATTAACTAACCATTTAACCCAACCACTCTAACCACTAACCATTATCAATGAGCCACTATCACCATTGACCACCATTAACCACCATCATCTAACAAAACCTTCGATGCACGACACAGCCCGTGACTTCGCCATCTCGGCGCCTCAGTGTCCCGGAGGAAGAAATGGATCCGCCCCGGGCACTGGAGCCGGACCGGCCCGCCTCGGTGTCCTCAGTGCGGCGTCACAATCCCTTGATTCATCAAGTAACCGTCTTGATTGATGGTTTATTGATGGTGTATTGATGATTAATTGATGGTTTGGTTAATTGGTGGATAATTGATGGTTAATTGATGGTTTTTGATGGTTCTTGATGGTTAGTTGATGGTTAAATGATGGTAAACTGATGGTTCATTGATGGTTTATTGATGGTTTATTGATGATTAATTGATGATTAATTGATGGTCAATTGATGGTTTGGTTAATTGGTGGTTAATTGATGGTTAATTGATAGTTTTTGATGGTTCTTGATGGTTAGTTGATGGTTAAATGATGGTAAATTGATGGTTCATTGATGGTTTATTGATGGTGTATTGATGATTAATTGATGATTAATTGATGGTCAATTGATGGTTTGGTTAATTGGTGGTTAATTGATGGTTAATTGATAGTTTTTGATGGTTCTTGATGGTTCGTTGATGGTTAAATGATGGCAAACTGATGGTTCATTGATGGTTTATTGATGGTGTATTGATGATTAATTGATGATTAATTGATGGTCAATTGATGGTTTGGTTAATTGGTGGTTAATTGATTGTTAATTGATGGTTCTTGATGATTCTTGATGGTTAGTTGATGGTTAAATGATGGTAAAATGATGGTTCATTGATGGTTTATTGATGGTTTATTGATGGTGTATTGATGATTAATTGATGATTAATTGATGGTTTGGTTAATTGGTGGTTAATTGATTGTTAATTGATGGTTCTTGATGATTCTTGATGGTTAGTTGATGGTTAAATGATGGTAAACTGATGGTTCATTGATGGTTTATTGATGGTGTATTGATGATTACTTGATGATTAATTGATGGTCAATGGATGGTTTGGTTAATTGGTGGTTAATTGATGGTTAATTGATGGTTTTTGATGGTTCTTGATGGTTAGTTGATGGTTAAATGATGGTAAACTGATGGTTCATTGATGGTTTATTGATGGTGTATTGATGATTAATTGATGGTTCGCGGACTTCGGTCACTCAATATGGCCCGGGCCGATTGGCCATGACCACATTCATTGGTGGCAGACGAGCCCTTCAAATAATTAGGAATTCAATTTCTTGAATTTCTGCTGCACACGGATGAAGCTGCAAATTCGCTTCACCGCTGGGGGATCATCACATGATGCAACAGGATATCTCAAGCTAGGTTGAGTCGGTCAAAAGGAAAGGAAGAACAAAAAGTCGTGGAAGAACCAGCATAAGCACCAGCCTGAAAAAACTTAGCAATGGTATTCATAGTAACTTCAGGGTTGACTAGCTTAGGACGTCCAGTAAGTCCAGTGGAGGGCTTTCCTCCCGGGAACACTGTCAAAGACTTGCAAAGGTTGACACTTCTGCCTGGCGGGAACACATCTTTGTTGAGCATCGTGCCAATCAACTTGACACAAGAACGGAAAGAAACAATCTGAGTGTTGAAAGAATCAGAAAGCAAACCACCAGCATCAGAAACGTAAAGTTGGTAACCATTGTGTTTCCCTTCTTGTGATGGAATCCTGGTGGCTGTGGAGGTGACGCAGTCAACCAACAGTGGTTATTGATGGTTAATTGATGGTTAGTTGATGGTTAATTGATTGATCATCTCCAAAAAGTTTAGTTTTTGATACTTATTGATGATTGTTGGTGGTCCACTGATGGTTTCTTGATGGTCGTTCAATGGTCAAATAATGTTTTTGTTTTTTTAGTTGGTCAACCGATGATTTCTTAATGCTCAGTCATGAAAAGGTGATGACTGATACTTTATGGTGGTTCATTGTTGATGATGATTATTGATTTTGATGATAAGTTCTAATGAGTATATAGACAAGAATGATGATGGTTTCTGATCATTTTGGCAGTTTTTAGGTCTTCAGCAGCAAGTATGGACTGACCCTATGGTGTCAGCTGATAAGTTCCCCCCTGGCCACTGACGCTTCACTGGTTTTTAGTGCAGTTGGCTGCATTGATGTATTAATGTTCAATCATTTTCAGCCTGAGGTGTGCACTTTCCCTTCGTACATTCCCTCTCCCTCCCTCTCCTTGTATCTTCGGTTTTGCATGTTTGAATTTCTAGCACTGCAACCCTTTGGCGGTGTCTCCCAGCCAGGCTTGGGATTGTACATCATCTGGACTACGGTGCCCCACCGTTCGAATACCGAGACCATAACCATCAAAATACACTTGACGGTGGATCTCCTTATGAATCGACCACCAGCTCACTATCTCCCAATGATTCTCCCATTTTCTCATGTCTCAGATCCCAAAGATCTCATTGCTCCTCACCTCATGCCGGGGCACCGGAGAGGAGAGTCGCACCGGCGCAGGTGGAAGTGCAGGAGGACCCGATCCCGTTGGTGACCTGGACCGGAGCTTAGGCAGCCATGGACCCCACGGAGTGCAAGCTGACGTAGAAAGTCATCAGGTCAGGCCTATGTCAAGTGTACACCTTTGCAAATCGCATGCAAATCGTCATAATTGTCCAGCAACCACCGTTATGCTAACCCTGGCGAACTAGTAGTGAATTTGTGAATCATCGCCGAGCATCTATGGATCCAATCGCCCGACCAACACAGTACTCATGACTAACAATTAAACAATAGTTGACCACGAACAGTTATGTCTGTCACCACCAGTTCCTCTAGTCACATTTGCAGTCACATTTCTAGACAATTGTCATCATTGATTCATCGTTAGCCCCCTTATTAATCCAATTGGGCGTTTCTCACAATAGGGCCCCAAGCATCCAATGCTAGTGATTGATAATTCAATTCATAATAGTAAGCCAAATGTTTTTTTTCAGTTGTTAATAAATCAATCATTTCTTGGGGGTCCCCAAGGCCTGTCTGGGGTCCAAAGCACGAAGGTCACCTTGCATCATCGACTGTGCTCACCCACTGTGCTCGCTCAGGCCTCAGGCGGAACATTTCCAAGGCAGACATGGAGGCGCCGTCGTGGAGATTGGTTGCCGCGCGGCTGTTCCGTCTCTCCTGGGATTTGCTCGGCAACACAACCGGTGCGGCCACGGGGTGAAGTTGGTGCTGGTTGCTTCATGGTTAACTATGACGCTGATGGTTCAGTTGGGGAACTGTGAGATGGTCAGTTCATGGTTAAGTATGATGGTCAATTCTTACTGGTTCATGGTTCATGGACAATTCATAGATTCGCACAAGGATTGAATGCTTGATTAATGGTGCTTTAAAACTAGCAAAGCCAGGAACAAATGCCAATAGCCATGAAGTGGGCCTGCTCACGGCGTCCCAGAGTTATTGATGCTTTTTTTTCTCATATAGTTTCCACACAAATTGCATACATTCATTACACGGGAGCAAACAAATTTGTGACCCACATGTGTCGGCAGGACGCTCTGGCCGACTTGCTGGCCGAGTTGCTGAAACAGTAAACCGTGGCAGGACTTGAGTCTCTGATGACATGTTGAGTGACCACGTTTGGCAATATGCTAAGCATATCTTAGCAAAACATATCTTAATGCATCTTAATGCCAGTCTTTTCCTACACAGAACCCAGGCCAATTCTCTCCATCCTGCTCCTTCTGTAATCATGATCATGATCACCTGATGTATGCTAACGGCTCGCTTCAAACCTTCTGCTCCCAAGAATCCAAGCTAAACTCCAGAGTCTGCGTACACTTGTCACTGCAACAGAATGCAACATATTACAACCATGGCATATCAACTGAGTGCCTTAGATGCACCACTGCACTACCCCACGGTGTGCGCAGAGTGTGCCCAGTCCTGAGTTGGACTGACTTGCCTTTCAACCTCAGTGCGGGGTTTGTTTGTCTCCCTGCGCTTAGCAATGCCCCGTAGATGTCTCACCTTGCCAAATCCAAACCCAACATGTACATCTTACATGTGACTGCAAACAACTAGATATATAATATACAATATATACTTCTATGTATATTTATATGTAGACTCTCTCTCTCTCTCCATTGCCATCTCCACTGGTGAGACTGACCTAGGGCCAGAGGCGAGCAACGCAGCTACCCGACAAATGGGGGAGCCAAAAGCACTTTGAATACAAGAAAATTTAAATGTGTAGACTAACTGATTTGAATAAAACACACACCTAGAAGAGAGAGAGAGAGAGAGACAATTGATATATCTAGATACACTCACAGATGCACAATATATCCGCACACACACACACGTACTATATACATGGATAAACATGGATATGAAAAAAACTATAGATAAATAAATAAGCGCGCAGCTCTTTAGGCGCCTAGCTGCATGTTACAACCACTATTTGTAAATGATCGAACCTTCGGGAAATGCAGCTCTCCTGCGAACAGTCCCATTAGCCGCCCTCTATTCACGGTCGGCCATGATCAGTTGACCACACGAGGGGTACATGTAGTCAACACCATGGGTCGATAATAGTTGTTCATACTTGATGTGGGTTGACAGCTAGCTGTTGGAATCCTGGCGCACTTCGCTGAAATTGCATATGGGTTTGTCCAAAACTGGCGTACCCCGGAGAACCGGTGGTTTCCTTGTTAGTAATGGCTATGTTTTGATGGTTAGTAGGTACATGTAGGTACCATGATACCACGATTTCTGGACAAACCCATGTAGCTTCAAGGCCGGTTGGGTGCAAAAGTGCCACAGTGTGGGAAATGTCTCTCAGCTCAAGCTTGCCTCCCATGAACATCATGTAGGGGTTTCATGTTGCAAACAACCAACACCCCTCCCCCAAACCCGAAAAAATATAGAAGCGCCAAGTCACAGTCAGGCATCGCTGTTTGGATGCAACATTTTATTGTACCAGCAATCATATGCCATCCCCAGGGGCCAGCAAAAATACTTGAGACTCTGTAGTCTCCACACCCAGGCTTTCATGCCACATCACTTTACGATTCATGCCCCCCACTATCACTTCGGACAAGCAACTAATATAAACATCGCACTGCAAGTGCAATCCCATGACTGTCTGCTGCATCCTTTTCATGTGCCGGAAACAACAAACCATCCGGCACAGTCCAGTTGTGACATGCAGAATCTGATATATATATATATATACAGAGAGATGTTCTTCTTTCGTACGTCAGAGGTTTCCTTCATCACGGCGCAAGGGGTCATATCAAGACCCTCATGGCCAGCAATGTGCATGTGCAAATGTAGGTCGAAGTCTATGAAGTCTTGTATCTATCCATTACTCCATAATGGTAGAACCATATGATATTAGCAAACCATCAATGTAGCAGCCAATTTCATAGCTGGTGATCACCAAGACTTGTGTCTTAGCTTATGGATCTACCAAACCCGTGTATTGTTTAAACGGGACATGTGAGCAACCAGCAACTGCTTGTTCAAAGGTCATCCAACTGTGAGCGAACTGGTTCCAATGAGCGAGCACAAGGATGAAAGTCCCCGGGGTTTACCACAAAGCGACCTCTCACGATGGCAACAACGGTGACCAATGATCATCAGTAAATTGCTCAATTTTCCAACAGTGCCAACAATTTCAATCCAAACCTATATCTTCAAACAACTATGACCCATAGATATCAATGAATGCCCAACATCTCGAACACAAATCTGGCCAATTAATACCAATAAGAACAAATATGTCAAGCAGTTTCAAGCAAAACTATGGCCATCCACCGTTGGTCATGACAACCATGGCGCAGTTGACTGCGGGGCCCGGTGATTCCCCATGTGTGCTTGGCATCGGACGGATGTGCGAGTGCTGCGCCGCCTGGCGATTCCCATGCGGCGTAGCAATCTTTTACCGTTGGTTGATGTTGAAATGATGGATTTTTGTTATTCATTTTTTTCCATCGCCTTCCCGGAGGCTCAGCTGGGCTGAGGGCGAGCAGGTGGTCCATTCAATTGTCATGCTTGATTGGAGGTTGAAATGGGTTAACTATGTTGAAATGATAGTTTGATTGATCTTAATTGGGGGTTATCAATGCTTAACCTAGGTTGAAACATGGTTGAAATTGATTGTTTGATTGGCATTTAGCATGGGTTGATTATGTTGGAGATTTGATGGCTGAAGATAGACTGATAGTTCTTTTGATGCTTGGTTGGAGGTTAAGTATGTTGATTGATACTCGGTTGATGATTCAGGCACGATGGCCTGATGATTCCTCGATGCTGTTTCGTTGCACCTGAATGATAACTGGCTTGGTGTTTCTTTGTTGGTTGATTGGTCAAGTGCTGGTCAATGCATAGTAATTGATGATACGAAAATGGTTCTTTACTTTGATGCTTCATTGAGGGTTGATTACGTATAAGTATTATGATTGATAATTTATGGCCGAGGGCATGTGATTTGATAGGATAGTCAATCGATGGTTACAGTATCTTATGATTCATGTGCTGGCAATCAATAACTAATTGGTGTTAAACCACGGTGGTTACTTAA
Organism: Symbiodinium kawagutii; assembly: GCA_009767595.1. Classification (NCBI taxonomy): domain Eukaryota; class Dinophyceae; order Suessiales; family Symbiodiniaceae; genus Symbiodinium; species Symbiodinium kawagutii. Next base: position 88,010 of record VSDK01025306.1, read on the forward strand.
AATTGGTTGGTGACTTATTTATTGTCAATTGATGATTCATCGATGGCTCATTGATGCTTGATCATCACTCAACCATTAATTGTGATCTGGTTTCAGGTTTTATAGCCTTCCCCTCTGGCTCAAGCAAACATGAGAAAGTCCATATTTTGGACGCTTGCATTTACAAACCCTTGACACACACACACACAAACGCGCAAATGTTGACCAATTCCTGTGGTGTAATTGTCTGTTTGGACATGCCGCTTCAAACCTCAGGACCGTGCATTGGCAAAGGTCTGTCACACCCAACGGTAGCTCCATGAATCCATTCCCCGCCATTGCAGGCCAATCCATGGTTGCAGTTTCCAAATCATTTGGGGAAACTGTTTGTTTTGGTAGTTCCATCAGTTCCATCTGTATTCACTGAGCCCTTTTTGGTGGGGATGCTGTTTGGAGACAATTCCAAGGGTCCCACTTAGGAATTCCCAGTCGTCCCGGGGATCATTCGATAATTACTTCATTTAAAGCCTTCAACCTGCCCTAATAAAAGCAATTTGTGCAGCTGGCAAATGCGCACCCAAAGGCAGGGTATTGTTGCCACTTTCCTGCTGGTTGTTGCAACTAGTGCGTCATATTCTCATGGCCAACGAATGGATCAGTGTTCTTGTTGCTCATTGGTTTATTTTAGAATTCCAACAGTCTCTAGCACCCTTCGCTGGTACCTCCAGCCAGGGCTCAAGCTCCCAAGTGTTTGACGGTGTGCGTGTGCCTGTCAGTTCATAACTTCTGCAGCTGCCAAATGTCTTGTCTTTACAAACATGTTGGAGCGGAGGGTGGCTTGATGCAGCTTGATCAACTGGAGTATGGGTTGGATCCATCCCGGATTTCAGTACAGGATGGAAGTGTTCGAGGAATTTCGAGGATATATATATATATATTTATTTATTTATCTGCAGGTGATATCTATTCTTGATTGACCATCTATGCAGGAACCCATCAAGAACAACAAGCCACCCACGAACTCAACCCACAGGGAACATTGCGAACAAATAAACCGTGCGATCACTATAACATCCAAATAAGTCATCTCCCACCACCAACCATCATAGACCAACCATTTTAAAAGAATCCATAACTCATCTAATTATCTTGTTAATCATCTTACTTAACCAGCATGTGGCTTACTTGTAAACCTGGTTCACCACAGCCATTTGGTTCGGCCACTCTGGGGGCCGCTCCGGGCACCGCTCCCCCTGGCTCGCTCCCAAGCACCCTGGATCCCACACCTGCCCGGTCGCGATCTCGGGCGGCCGGAGGATCTCCGCCGCACGGCCGTGGCCTGGCAAACAACTGGTGGTTTATGAAGGTGACCAATGATTGTATACAATGGTGACTAACTCGTGGTTACCAATGATGTCTAATTAATTATGGCTAATGATCTTTGATGATGGTTAACAATGCTTATTATGGTGGTTACTAGCACATGCGGGTTACTAACAAATGGTTTACACATGGTGCTTACCAGTAGTACCCGGGCAAGCCGGGGGCGGAAGTTTCCCAAG
>VSDK01025325.1:0-18774 GCA_009767595.1 Symbiodinium kawagutii
GTGGTGGCCGACACTGGGAGATGGACTGGGTGGGCCACTTTCAACTGGCTCAACTGACCACCAACCAGATGACGGTCATTAAAAACAACTAGCAACCAGCATTAACCATTCTTATCCAATCATGATAACCACTAATCAACACTAATCAACCACTAATCAACCACTAATCAGCCACTATCTAACCATTTCTTAACCACTGTCCTACCATGCTTTCTAACCACCAACTAGAGATGATTTCTCCCGGTCAGTTTCCTGCACCGTGTCAGGGGGTCTGCCAGCATCCTGGGATCAACGAAAACCAGCTGCCACGTGGCGATCGAAGTCAGAGGGAACCATGGATCTCATTGGTTGGGAATGGTCGATCAATGGTGAATTCAGGTGTACACCTTGGTAAACAAACCTGGCAATGGAAAATCCACCATTTATAGCATTTATAGCTGATTTCCTAGTGCTTTCCCAACAAAATGGTGTTTTTATCCATTGCCATGTTAGTTTACCAGAGGGTATATAATGATTTATAGCTCATTGATGGCGAAATGGTGGTTTCTCAAACCATACGGAGCCCCAAAAAGGCTTTGTTTAACTAAAAATGATTAATAGTGGATGATTTGGGGGTACCCCTAATTTGAGAAACACTTAAATCATGTTTCAATAGGTTCATCAATGTTTAATCCATCAATGGTTATTCAGTTGGTTAATAATGGTTAGTCAATGCTTAATCAATGGGTTGGGAATAATCAATGGTTGACCATAATCGAAAACATAGTGAATAGACATTATTAGGTTATAGCTATTATAAAGCCAGTATTTTGAGCTATGAACTATTGGTGAATTAATGGTATTCTGGTGACATAATGGTTGATAGCTCATTGATGGTGATATCACAATTGAATGATTGCTCATGATCTTTGAGAACCACTTAATGATACTCAGCATTGCTTCAAAATGGTTAAACAAACACAAATCATCAACAATCATAGAAACAAAGAGGATATGGACCAACAATGATACACCAAGTACATCCTTCATGGCTACCATAAAGATATTGGCTCATAGTGTCGTAACTAGGGGTCATGCTCATACACTGGATGAAACTCCAGCTGGTTCAGCAATCAAGGAATCAATCAGCACTGCAACTGTGGGTTTCGGCTGTTGGAGTCAGCTGTTGTTGAAGGTTTTTCAGAAGTCAATTTTAGGTCTAGTGAACTAGTCTACGTGATTGTTGGGGTGATTAGCTGTTCTGTACTGAAGCGCTGGAGATTCCAAAGCAGTCATGGTTTCAGCGTTGTCATCTTCGATCTTTTGATGATGGTCCGATAGCTAGCCATTCTAGGCACCTCCCCAGGTGGGATTGATGGACCATCATAGTTTGAGCATAAAAAATCCAATCCACCATGGCGCTAACTCAATCCTAGATGGTGATCAAGTTGATGGCTAGTTTCTCGAGTCAATGATCGCCATCAACTAGCAACTCGTACCCACCCATTGTTACTCGTAGGGGATTGACCATGAAAGTTTTTTCGCGAAGGTCAGCCATAAAGATCAGTCATTTTTTAGGGTGTCACGTTGTCGAGCAACGGTGAATACGGCATCGTTTCAAACAAATGGGGGGTTCTCAAAATCTGGGGACCCCCAAAATAGATGGATTATTACTAGTTAACATTTTTGGATGATTTCGGGGTACCCCTATTTTAAGAAACCACCAAATGGGGAAGTGGTGCACAGCCAAAAAATCATCTCAAGCAGCGTCCTGCCTCGGATCCAGCAACCACCCTCCACCAGCTTAACAGTATTTCTACCATGACGCTGGCAGCAACGCAGATGCGGTCACGGGTAGCTACAATCATTGGGGGGCTTTTAGGGTGGGGGGAAGCCCCAAAAGTGATTGGTTTAACAATGGTTGACAAGGTAAACAGTGGTTATTAAGAAGCAAATTTGATAGGGAATATACCAATTGTACTGGTTTGATTTTACTATGAATGATTAATATCAAGGATGATTTGGGGGGTCCCCTATTTTGAGAAACCGCCATGTAGCATGTAGATTGATGGTAGCATATTACAATCAAACATTAGAAATGATGTAGAATTTAAAATCGTAAAAGTTTTTCCAAACTTGTTCATGTGAAATTGTGGCCAGCATTCTGGCAGAATTCCGAATTGGTAAGAATCTTGGTAGCAAAAGTTCTAGATATACCATGAAAAGTAGACAAGATGCTAGCCTAACTTTAGAACTAGCTGTCCATGTTTCTCCGTAAAGACGGTGATGAGTAATGTTTTTTTTGCCAATGGTATTCTTGTTCGCTATAATATGTGTCGATAAAGATGACCCAACTGGCATCTATTGTTAAGTCTAACTTTTTATCTATCATTTAAAGTCGGTTTAAAGACTACAACAGCTATCTTAACGATAACCATCAGATATCAAGATATCTTTATAAATAGCATTGGCAGGTACCACTTTAATACCACCCTATTATTGTTGATAGTTGAAACTGTACTCTGTCTACCAATATAATGAGTAATTATCAACAATAATGGCTATCAGTAAAATAGTATTAACAATCTGTTACCATTCAAATATACTATTAATTATAAGCAGTAATTATTATCAGTGGTCCATTGTAATCAACAATTGTCAGTAAAATGGTACCACCCTAATAATCTGACACCATTATAATCTGGCTGTGGGTCAAAACCCCGTACCCCTGGTTCCCCTGTCATTAACCAGCTCGTTTTCCCTATAAATTGGTTGGTCATGATAAGCCATTATTGATGGTTAACTGTTTGACCCATGGCCATCTGTCTACCATTAAAGGTCGGTACCACTCTCACCCATTCCAAGGCGCTCGCAGTCCCAGGCCCTAGCCTTGGTGCTCCAACGAATTTGTCAAAGGACTGCGACTGCCATCAGGCGCGGGAGGTTTTTCTGGGGAGGTAAGGGGATTGGGGCTTAGAAGTTATGGTTGGTTTATGATTTATGAGTGGTTGTTTATGGTTCGTGGATGGTTGTTTATGGTTTATGGATGGTTTGTATGGTTTATTAAGCGTTAACCATGGTTTATAATAGGGGGATTATTAGCAACAATCGGGGATTGGTTCATTAATGGTAAAACAGAGAGGATTTACTATTATTGTTATAGCTTATAAGTTATGATTTATTGATGGTTTATCAATGGTTCATTAATGATAAATGGTTATTAACCATAATGGTTTATTGATTTGTGTTGTGCTTTTTGGCTTATAATTGGTAGTGATATGGCCAATGGTTTATGGCATGTTTAACAAACAATCGGGGATTATTAATGGTTTATGAATGGTTCATGGTTGATAGCACGGGGAATACATAGCAACAATCGGGGATGTACCAACGACCGGTTCAGTCTTGGCTGGAGGGAAATCTCCAGGAACATGACATGGCTCCCATTCACCAGTCCATCCATGACACCAGGGATTCTCGGGAGGAGTGCTATGCGCGGTGCTGGCTGCTACGGGTAGTTTCCCAGCGAGTATTTGTCAGCGTTAACGGAGTCGTGAACCATCAAGAATCATATATATATATATATATGTCTTTTTTTGGAGGGTCAGAGCCCAGATATCCGCTTTGAAGCAATGTCAATAGCTATATTGTATAGCAACAAATCTGGACACCATTCACCAACCATATTGATTCTGTTCTGAAGCGTTTGACGTTTCATGAACAGATGCATATTTGATGATAATAAAACCATGTACACAATGGCTAATGTGCGTATAGGTATTTTTCAAAACACTGGTACCCTAAATCAGCCAGTATTGACCATTTACAGCAGTAAGCCATCAATTTTTTGGGTTCCCTATTTTGAGAAACCACCATAGATAGCACATGTACTCAGTTGAAGATCGCATCTCAGATTTCCCTAGGCATATCTCAACCCCTTGCCACGAGGCCCGGAAGGGTTGATTTCCCCGCCTCCCGGAGACCGCTGTCCTGTCGTGCCGTGAGCCGCCATGGTGGGCATGACAGAAATCAACAAAGGCGTTACTGTGAGCAGTTTGATCTCATCCATTCAGCCGCCGGAGAAACAAAACGCTGCCTGGTCGGAGCTTAATTTAGAGCTGGTTTGGAAAAGAAGGAAGAGCCAGCTGGTACCTTGCTTCACCAGCTAAGCTATTTGGTGGCTGTGGTTTTTGATGCTTTAGCGGCTTCTTGAAGCCACCCACCCGCATAACTTTGGTTGCCCGGCGACCGAAGACATCGACCTAAAGATGGATTTGTTTGTATGTTGACGATTGATCCAAGGTGTGATGGTTGATTACTGTAAGGTTGACGATGTTTAATCCACTAACTATGAGTCAATATTCAGGATACAAACAAATAATGACATGTCACGAGCTAATTATGACAACTAGGGATATCCGTTCAACATGTAGCCCTTCCCAAAATATGTATTGTTTCGTTTGGTAGCAGCCCTTGATTGAACCATCGTTGAAAAGGGATCATCTGTCATGAGGACTTCCACAAATCTCCGTTGTGAGCAGTGTAGGTGCAGCCAACAAGCAACAGGAACACACCTACTGCTACCCGGTGCTGGGCGTATTACACATGGTGAAGTTGGTGAATTCAATGACAGGTTTAGTTGTTGGTTTGCTGATGTTCAAGCTCGTTGATGTTTAGGTTGCTGAAGGTTTTTGGTTTGGAAACAGTTTCGTAAGCGCTGCCGCATCGAAGTTCACCATGAGTTGATGAAGCACCAGTGGAGTTTGCAAATTGTAATCCCTTGTTGATCGTTGGTGATCGTTGTATGCTGATGACAGGGGCGTGGGAGATCAGTGGCTACATGTGAGTACCCTTGGCTGTCCCGGCGTTGAACTGTCCTGTGCATGACATGGCGAATGATCAACCCTGACCGGTTCGGAGATTGATTTGAGCCATGCCCAACACAGGTCCCTCAACGCTTGAGATGTCAATAAGCAACCTCAACCGTAGGTTCCACTACGTTGCTTAGTTCCCTGAGATGGTTCCCACTGCAGCTAAAGCGATGAATTAATTATTCGCTTTGAATTATGTGTTTCTCGAAATTACGCTTTGTAATTCTGGCTCAGTAATCTGAGTGCCACATGAAATGCATTTTTTGGGTACTGATACTTGGTGATTTGTTCATTTCCTTTTCCGTTGTAACATGTGCAGACTCTCAAGCGCAAGCACGTTCGCCACCCAGGATGTGAAAAAGTTGTTGCAACTTGTGAAGAAGTACAGCAAAGACATCCATGTGTGGGGCGATAGCATCATTGGTGCGGGCAAGTTGCTCTATCAGAGCAAGAGTCAGAAGCCTTACACGTGGCATGGCAACAAGTGACTCCGCAGCTGTCATTTGCGATCGTTTGTTGGGATCTCAACCAAGAAACAAAGCTTGGTGAGGCTGGACATACGGGGATGTGTCAATACCAACCATCCAAAACGATCCAACACAATTTGTCGGTGAACATCAGTGAACATCCAACAAAGACTAGTTTGGACATATGGGATGTTCACCGGCATATAGGGTATTGACCGACAGATCTCGGATGAATGCTCGTTATATGACACACTGTTGCCGCTGGTTCGTGTGAATGTGTGAGTTTCACAATTGTTGCCAGATGATAACCAAGCATTTGCATGTCGGCTATCCGCTTGTGAGTTATATCCACTGTTGCAGTAAGTTGTGGTGTGGATTGGGTGGAGTTGTGTTGATCATCCGAGCTGTGACACACACATGGTCTTTATGGGTTACCAGGTAACCCTCTGTCAAACTCACTTCGAAGCTAAGCACGACATTTTTACACAGCTCAACTATTAATATGGATGGTCGATTTCCCACTTGCAGCTTAGTTTGCCAGAGTGTATCACAGTTATCCCGAATTTCTCGCGCGTTTTGTGTTTGTTCCTCATGCAGCTGAGGTGGTTCCAATGTGGAATCGCTCCCCGCACATCATCGATTTCACTGTACCTTCATACTGTGCCCCTGACCACGGCCAGTGTGGCCAAGGCGCCTGAGACCTTGGAGTAATGGATGCGGATGGCCTGGGCCCGGGGGGCAAAGGGTTGACCAGAGACAGTTGTGTTAAAGATTGGTGGCCTGGAATATCCTATGGTGGCATTTGATGGTGTAGAAGATTGGGGGCCGGTTGAAATTCATTGAACATGATTTGTGCGTAGAGCCTATGGTTATGACGATTCATTAAACCATAGTAAACCCATGGTTGGTTGATATCCTATTGCGGCGGCAATGTTTCGATCTGTTGTATACCCTGAGTATCCCTGAGGTAGTGGGTGATTTGTTTAATCAGCAGTTCTTGTTGGTTCGTTTCTGACAGAAATGCTGCTTTTGGTGAGGTCTTTCTATTTCCCTTTTGGAGCCCTCGGTATGCGTAAACATGTATGTACGGTCATGTTGGCTGTGAGCAATTGGACCATTAGTCAGATGTTCCCTTTCAAAGTTCTTTGTTATCTTTTGATTATCGTTGTTACAATACTTAGGTTGAAACATGATAGTTTCACATGTTGCTGCAATGAAGAACTATTCAAAACCCTCATTAATCACTAATGTTAGGCACTACCAGCCCCCATTACAAAAAGCAATTATGATTATCAACCGTTTATTTGCTTGGTATATTGAGGCTTGGGAGTAACAGAGACAAGTCTTTGAGTTTTGAGTACGCTCGAAGGCAGTTGTTTGTCCACAAAGTAGGCACACTAATCGCATATAATTGCATACAATTGACATGATTTGACATAACAATCATTTGTTTGGACCATTTCAACCATCATTCAGCCATCATTCAGCCATCATTCAACCATCATTAAGCATCATTCAGCCATCATCAACATTCATCAACCATCATTCATCATTTCACCATCCATCTTTGGACATCCATGGACCAGCATTCACCATGGACCTTTCCCACGGATCGCCATGACGCAGCGAAGCTCCTAAGGTGGGAAGCAAGTGCAGTCATGGCGTGGGATGTTTGTACCTCAAGTCCTTGGTACCTTGTTGGGTCAGCGGTGGATCGGAGGTTGGTGACGGTGAGGTCAGCTTGGTGCGACCCCATGGTGCAACCTGAAGGGTTGATAGCCGCCAGCAACCACAATGTAAGGCCCAACTGAAGCATCTATTTCTGGATCACCTTTGGATGGTCACCGTCCCCATGATGGTGGTGATCAATTCTGATGGTCACGGATGAATGGCGGATGATGGTGGATGATGGATGCTTAATCATTGTTGGTGAGAGTTGTTTGCTGCTGAGTTGATATTAGATGCTGGTTCATGGATGGTTAGATTGGAATGATGTTTAATGATGTTCAATTGAAGGTTGAAGGTGTTTACTGTTGGTCGATCGCACATATTAGCAAGCAAGAATGAGGACATAGACAACGGCAGTGATGACTCATGACAGTGCTGGTGGTTATTGCATAGCGTTACGACCATAATAGCAAATCAAAGTAGTTAACCAAAACAATACAACTCGCTTCGGGTAGATTCAGAGCATGTTGAGAGGAGATCAAACCGAGGATTGCACCCCAACTAACAAATTAATCATCCGAGAATGATAATAGCTAGTTGGGGTGCAATCCTCGGGTAATAGCTAGTCAAGACAATTAATATCAAGATCACCTCAATAGTCCCTAATCAGTAATAGAGAGTCAAGATCAACATCATGGTCCCGCAGCCTTTGCCAGACAATGAACTGCATGGAATGATTTTTTGGACCAAGGTTAGGTTTCTAAAATAGATACACAGAAGCAGATCATTTTATTGACAATGCTGTAGGCTTGATTATCTTATACATGCTTACCTTCAGAATTATTGGCCAGCACTAAGTAGTTTTCACTTCATGTTGCTGGTCACAAGCATTAACCTTTATGGTGAAAATGTTGCTGCCGCCCCTTCGGGAGGGAGGAGTTGTCACATTGTGCAATCATGATCCACATGGGTATTTTTTTCAAAATAGGGACCCGAAAAATGGTTGGTTTACCAATATCAATGGTTAACCAACAGGATGATTTGGAGATCCCTCATGGCTTGAGAAACCACCATATACCAACCAGGATTTTGGTGATTCAGTGCGTGTCCAAACGAGAGCTGATTGCCCTCGTGAAGCAGTACTGCTTATACCGCATAACAACCATGGTGAATGCTGATCCACTACTGGCCATTAGCCCCACAACAGTTGCCCCATGATCGTCTAGTTGGTGGTTTCAAACATGTTTTAGTTTCTCCAGTATTAACAAATAGTTGGTTGGTTGACTAATATTTTTCATAGGGCTTGAAACCATCAAGCAGTCATGATTTTTGTGAATACGATGAGTATGTGAACCCGATTTACCCTAACTGTCACCCTATGATCATACATTTCTTGTCAATAACTTATTTTGTTGATGTGAACCCTACGAACCCCATATAGCATGCCTTATATCATATATATAAATAGTTATAACTTATGTCATAAGCCAATGCTTCCAATCTGCCAAGGCAGATGTGAACCTCAAGGAGCTGGAGCTGCTCATCAAGAAGTCCTTCGCCGTGAAGGAGTGGATCGTGCCTGGCGCGAAGCCCGCGGCCGCGAAGGCGTCGTCCAAAGTGATGAAGGTCCTGAAACGACCCGCCGCAAAGTGATTGGCGGACGAGCTGAGCAGTGGAAGCAGATGGACGGGGCGCTGCTGGTGAGAATTGTGGGCTTTGGTTTGCCATTTAAGTTGTCTACAAGTGAGGAGGGTCCGAAACCGCCCCGCCGCAAAGTGATTGGCGGACGAGCTGAGCAGTGGAAGCAGATGGACGGGGCGCTGCTGGTGAGAATTGTGGGCTTTGGTTTGCCATTTAAGTTGTCTACATATCTAACGATGGATTTATTCCTGGATTTATTGACGAATCCTTCACCCGGCTGTAGTGGAAGCGGCTTGGGTTCAATCGCAGGGAGCAGCATCCTTGCCGGTGGGCGCCCACGGGGCAAATCCAGCTGTATCGCCAATTTTGCCTACTGATTTGCTGGCAGGTTTGATTTTCTCTACTATGAACCAAGGGTTGGTTGGTTGGTTGGTTCGTTCGTTGGTTAGTTGGTTGGCATATTTTCATGACTGGGTCATAATAACCACCAACCAGTTGGGATGTTTGGTTGATTAGCTTTGAATCATGGGATGGCTTATAGTCAGCAACCAGTGATATGTTCTATCACGGCCTATCCGTCTCTAACAAGGGTTTATGTTTCTTTGTTTGGAAGAACCTGTTTAATGTTTCCCACGGTTTATAGGAGGTTGTGAATAGGGGAGGATGAACCCAGAAGCATGGGGTATGCTTTCAGGACGTGTGTTTGTGTGTGTGTGTGTCAAATAAGCCGATGCACATGTATGAGCAGGATGTGAATGATGTTTGGAATACATTATCATATACCACTCCTGCAACCATTGTTAGACTTCTTTTGGACACGCATGTATATTGCATATATGTATATATTCATACAGATCACTTGACTGATACGGGCTGGATATTGGACTTAGTGATTGTAGATCCATAAATTTCATCAGGGGTAACTGCGTTGGAATGGTAGAACATGGAAGACGGACAGCATGGTTGGTATGACAGGCAAATGGAGGGTAGCAGAATGGATATTTCAGACTTCTCTTATGTCATCAATATTGATGAATCATGCAATCATGATCCTCAACGTTCCTTGACTTGGCACTTTTCATGGAATCATCCTTAAACAGTTCAGTGGCTGCAGAGATCTTTTTTCCACTGCTCAGTTGTTTCGCAGGCTTTTGTCCTTTGGAGTGCATCCTTGCAAGTATCGATTTCAGGAAAAATGACCTACCTGTGCTGCTGCGTGCGTGTCAAAAACAGCATTAGCGAACGACGCTGCTGTTGCCCCGCCGTGTCTACACATAGTTCCTTGTGATTGCACCAGTGGTTAGTGGTTGTATAGAGGAACACTTGCCGCACATGATTGAAACAGGAAAGACTGCTCCGTTGCTCACCAGGGGTGCCATTCGGTTGCGTCCGGCCATTCCACAATCAAGGGGTATGTGAAGCAGCAGCAAGGCTTGAATGGTCCACTGTTGTATCAATGTTATCCAAACGTGTGACAGATGATTCAAATTTAATGGCAAGAAATGCAAGTTTGGAATCTTTGGAATCAGCAGTTTCTTTGGGATTCATTCAGTGAAGCAAAACAAATTTGTGTAAGATTCACCTTCAAGATGACGACCCGTATTTAGACGTGCGAGAATCTGTAGCATTGGGCATGTTGGGTTCGAAATACCGAGATTGAATGCCAACCTCAACCCCCGATTGACACGAGACACTACCATTCTATTACATGTTCAGTTGATTGAGTATCATGGAGATTTATCCTTGATCTTCAAACCTATGTTCCTTTTCAAGCCAGCAGTCACGGTTTATCAAAATCCTTACAAGTCACAAGTAAACAATGCGCTAGAATCGCCCTACAGCTTGAAATCGCGGCTGTTGTTGCTAGCCCTTGTGATGAACCATTGCTTGTTTTTAAACTGACCATGAATAGCTGGTTGGTGATTTGAAAACATTTATGATTTCCCGGTAATTTGCAAATGATTGGTTGGTTGACTAATATTTTCATAGGGATTGAAAACACCAACCAGATAAAGATCCTTCATGAACAAAAAATAAAGTCAACAAAACCTTGGGATCTATTCTTGTTTCTGTTCTTAGCCATGGCTGACTATTTGTTGTCATACCATTATAAATTGTTATCAGTCATTGTTGACAAATATAATATTACTTATGTTTGGCCATGAACTACTATGAATCATCACTTGTGTTATTCATGTTATAATTCTATAGTCTTATCATCCGCTTTACTCAACTATTCTCAACAGCCCCACGACTATTTTTGCTAAAAATTGTCATTGCAACATTTTGTCAAGTGTGTTTTGTGCGAAGCTATCATTATGTCAATCATTATCATAGTAGTTGTTATGAAGTTCTTTCATCATTATGCTAGCTAAACATTATCATCCATCATGATGGCAACAAAACACATTATCATTACAAATTATGAAGCACTATTGTTTGCAATCATTATCAATATGGTAGCAAACCATTATCATCAATCATGACGGCAAAAAACACAATATCATTACAAATTATGAAGCACTATTGGCTGTGGGTCAGTTCACCCCGTGCCGCTGGTTCCCCATCATTAACCGGCTTGTTTTCCCTTATAGTTTTGTTGGTTATTACCCCCCAACTATTGGTTGGTTAACTGCTTGACCCATAGCCAAATATAGCTGGTATATCCCCTGATATTGATGCTTACTATCCCCTATTATTGACCATTAACCAGCTAGTTAACCATTGGTTGGTTGGTTGGTTGGTTGGTTGGTTGGTTGGTTGGTTGGTTGGTTAGTTGGTTGGTTGGTTGGTTGGTTGGTTGGTTGGTTGGTTGTTTGCAATCATTCCCCGCAGCTGTTTTTCTTGGTCCATGCCGCGCTTCGCCGTCCGTCAGGTCCAGGTCTTTTCCCCTCACGGTCCAGCGAGGACAAGACGAATTCCCTGCCAGTCAGGCGACCACGGTGGGCGCGGTGTCGACCGTTGTGGGGGGACCAACCAACCAACCAACCAATGGTTAACTAGTTGGTTAATGGTTGGTCAAGCAGTGAACCAACCAACCAACAACTAGCTGGTTAATTGGCTGGTTGATGGTTAGTAAATGTTAATAATAATGGGTAAGTTAACAACCAGGAAGACAGTTAACCAACCAAGAATAGCTGGTGAATGGTTAATAATAGGGAGTAGTAAGCAACAATATTAGGGGATATACCAGCTATATTTGGCTATGGGTCAATATCAATCAACCAACTAATAGGGGATAAGAACCAACAATAAGAAGGAAAACAATGGTTTTGACCAGCTGATGTCTATGATATGGTTGGGCAAAGTGCTTAGATGGATTCAATTAGGGGCCGTACAAAGAAAAGTGTAACGAACCATGTTTGGACAAGTGTAGCTCTTCAAATGTTGGCAATGAATCACCCACGGCCAATCATTTGGGTGTTTCTCAAGTACTAGGGGACCCCCCAGATATCATCAATTTGTATGAACCATAAGTATAGTAATCCACAGTTTGGGGTTTCCCTATTCTTTCCGAAATTCCCCAAGCTGGCCAATCTGAACCACAAAAGAATGATCAACCATTATGAACCATTGTTAACCATGATAAAACACTATCAATTCACCTCAATAGATTGTTTATAAACCATTTTTGACTGAGTATTAACCTATCGTTAACCATGATTAATCATTATTGATCACCATCAACATATCGATAGCTAATAAGCCACTATTAAGTCAGTATTAACCTATCAGTAACCACTATTCACCAAACCATTCCAGTCTTAACCTATTATTGCAAATCACTATTCAGCACTATTAACCATTATTAGCCCCATGATTAGCCATTATTAACCACTATTCACCCTTATTAAGCATTGTGAACCTATCAGTAACCACTATCTGCAATATTTTACCTATCATGTTATCATGAATAGTTAATCAACCACTGCTAGCCATTGTTAACTATAGGAGTGGTTGATAGATATGGTTGATGGTTAACCAACCACTACTAAAAATGATAGTTATGGTTAGTGGTTGATAGAGGAGAATGATAGCCATTATTAATGGTTCATTGTGAACCTATCATTCTCCTCACCACTACCCATAGCTCGAGCTGGCCACGAATCGCTGGCGCCAGGACGCCAACTCTGCGTCCGAGACCCAGCATAGATGGAAGACCCGACGGAACGCGCCTCGTTCCCCTCGCCTGTGCTAGTCCCTAACATGGCAACGGAAAATCCACCATTTTGGCATGAAAACCCTGGGAGATCAACCCAGGGAAATCCACCATAAATGGATGATTTCCTAGGGTTTTTCTGACAAAATGGTGGATCTTTTATTGCCATGTTAGTTTACCAGAGGGTAGCATTAACCGCTGTTTTCCCCTATTATTGTTGGTTATTTTTGCCTATTAGTTGGTTGGTTAATATTGACCCATAGCCATATGGGGGATGCTAACTAATGTTTATAGCATATTACATCACAAGCATTACAATCATGAATCAAACATTAATCAGTAATCATAATCATTTTTCACCATTAGCACCACTAGTCAATGCTCAAGATAATGTTTTTTGATCATGGTCAACACTGGTTGATACTGGGTGATAAATGTGAAGTAATTATGATTAATGATCCTAGTAATCACATGCTAATGATAGTTGATCATGACTAATAATGATAGCTGATCATGCCTAATAATGATAGTTAATAGTGGCATATATGATGGCTTGTAATTGTTCAAAAAAATGTTGATGCTGGTTAATAATGGCAAATGACTCCTACCCTTCCACTTGCATACAGTATGTACTTAACAATAGTTACAGGATTGTGAATGGTCAAGAATGAGGATAACAACCAATACTTACAGGTTGGCGGTTTTACTGACATTTTTCATATTGTATTTTCGATGGTTTAGGGGGAATAAGCAAAAATTGCTTGGAATTACTAGTTGAGCCACTCAAAAACAAAACCTTTCCTATTTAGTAAAAGTGATTGGTCGGTGATTGGTGGTTCTTGGTTGTTATCAACTGAAAATGGCTGGTGATTTTGAATGTCTCAATTGATTGTTTTTCTCCAATATTAGGGACGGTTGGTTTTTGACTATTTTTTCAGAGGGGTCGAAACCAGCAACCAGTATATATAGCTGGGTTCAATTTCGCTAGTGATGGTCAGAAGTTGTTTTTGTTGATTGTAGATTCTAGATCGGGCTATTGATAAACCACCCACAGTTGAACCAGTTCAATAGCGGAGACTTCCCACGAAATAAAGGGGATTCAGTATAGATCTCTTATCAATAGTAGTTGCGTGATTTGTCATTGATTCGAAACAAGCATTGGTGATGGACTGGGCATATAACTACTAACTAATGCCAGACCAATCAGTATGATTGGAGATTGCACCAGCGTGGTCACTCTGCGCATCGAGCTTCATCAAGTTATTTGTCATTGGAAGCCGTGTTGTGACAATCATTCACCAGCTGTTGCTACGCCATGTTGAACTTCGATTTGTGGCTTTCTTTTGTTGCTAACCAGCTGACACACCATGACTTAAAAACCTCTTCATCAGCTGGTCTCAACCATCTTTTGAGGATCATTATTGGGATAATTATCAATCTGAAGGACTTAAAACCCTCTTCGTTGGCTTGTGTTAATCATATTTTGAGGATCATTGTCAGCATTGCCAGCTGATAAACCATTATTGAGAAGCCGGCTGGTAGGCCTTCAGCTGACCATTCGCAACCCTTACGTTTACAACCATCAGCCATCAAATGCCATCACTGGTTGGTGGTTTTATTTGTTTAAAACATTTCATTAGTAATTATTTTATTAGCAACTGGTTGGTTGATTAATATGTTTCATAGAGGTTGAAACCACCAAACAGATCAATACTTATCACTAGCACTAATTTGCCGCTGCTAAATACACAGTTGTCATTGGCTTTATATATTTAGCTATCACTCGCTATTAGTAGCTATCATTCACCATCGCTAACCATCACATTCCCTATGAGTTTTGGTTATAGCCCGTCTTAGAATTCTCCACCATCGAATCAGTCGACTCGTACACCATCAACCAGCTTCGCTGAGGCCGCCTGTGGCATTGAATCACCTCGAGGTGGGATGTCGCAGTGGATAAGATATTGTCCAAAGTAACTACACAGGGCTTGGATTGGGTGGTTGGTTGGTTTGGATTGGTTTGGATTGGCTTGGTTTGGTTTATTGGTTGGTTGGTGGGTTGGTTGGTTGGTTTGGATTGGTTTGATGGTATGTTAGTTGGTATGTTTGTTGGTTGGTTGGCGTTGGTTGGTTGGCGTTGGTTGGTTGGATGGTGTTGCATGGTATGTTGGTTGGTTTGTTGCTAGATTGTTTTGCGGTTGCGGTTTGTCTTTTCTTATTTTTGCTTTTTTGGTTTGCTGCACTATCCACCACCAAGGAAACCATCAACAGGTTTTGTTCTTTTTGCTTGTGCATTGGCAATTGAAATGTTCCGTTTGGGAGTTTGCATAAGGTAATAGAAGCACTTCTCACAAGATTTTGGAACCTGCATTTCCGACTATGTTTTTGTCAGCTCACTACTCACACACGTGCAAACGTGACGCGGCGACCGATTTACCAACTCTTGACATATCATATTTGCTTGTGCATATACATATGTCAATGTATATATATATATATATATATTTATAAATCTATATTTACAGTTATATACACATAGATTTATTTGAATAGATAGATAACATAGCTCACGGGACCTCGTGGTTTTCATCTAGTTCAATGTAGCCACCCTTTTGGAGTTGACGTCGAATGTGCCTGCGAAACGATGCTGCAGGGTAAGAAGATGAAGCTCTTTGTGGCGTCATTTGTTTTGCAGTACTGACTTGAGTCAAGGGACACGTGCAGTGTAAATCATGGGGCGAAAAGTTTGCCTTTTCATAAGATAAATCACTTTCCATAGATAAATCACTTGATCGAAACCCGCCCATACCATACAGCCAAGGAGTAGCCTCTTGGTGGCTTCAATGGAATCATAAACCAACCCCGAGTGGGGAGCCCTTTTGCGTGGCAGATCCTGTGTTCATATGCCGACCCGAACTATGGCTTCCTATGGCCTGGGACTCAGCGCCATGTGTCGCAGCGGTGCCTGGGTGGGTTCCACCATCGCTGCTCCGAGGGAAATGATTTGTGAAGTGTGAATCATCATGTCCAAGAAGTGCTGCTGATGGGTGAGTCTTGGATCTCATCAATTGATATGATGATAAATTATCATTAGCTAATATGATGGCTAATATGATGATCATCGATGATCAATTGTCACCGTTATCCGCTGCTGGTGCTTATGAAACATGTGCTGGGTCAACAGGTGATTGGTTACCGCGGTGTTTTGAAACCAACCAAATTTCATGATCACCATTCTGAGCCGCCAGTGGAAGCCATTAAATCAATAGAAACTGGTGACTCTAAGCTGCTCTAAAGACCAAAACAACCAGGAAACTGCTGTTGATTTAAGAATTAGTCAAGCTGGGGCACATGTCACATGTTGTTGCGTCTCATTTTTTCCCACACCCCAAGTTTTCCACTCCACTCAGAAACAAGCGAAGAAGCGGTTCCCTTCTTTGGGATATTCATAAAGTAGTGGGTCTAATTGGTTGATTATGATATGCTTGCGGTGCTATGATGATAAACTACTTGAACAGATTAGTAGCGGCGAACATGTTATATCGTTGATCGCCAGCCTGGCTAGCAGTACAGTGCAATACGGTGCATCACCTATGACGAAGGACATGAACCAATACAAAGTCTTCACCCAGAGAACTGGTAGATGAGCCCAACCAGTCATTACTATTGATGATTATAAGCAGTTCTTACCTCTAGAGTCACCAGGTATCAAAGCAACCAGTCGCTGATGGCGAAATCCGAACGTTCTTTGTGAAGCTGCAACGTGCTATATCATCGATTCGCCGATTCGCGGAGGACATTTGCTGTTCAACTCAGTGACACCTTAGGCAGCCAACAGTGAGAGTTGTTGAGAGTGGATGATGTTTGACCTGGGTTGCTGAGGATGGATTCTAACAGGAGCTCAATGCTGACTCAATGGTATGAAAAGTGGTGGTTGATATGGTACATTGAGAATGTCTAAAACCAAACAAACTGCTCATAATCAGAAACCATCAACGTTTACTACGTACACTAAAGATCAATTCAGCGAGACAGCTCCTACAGTTAACCTCTACAAAGTCTATGCAAGACTGCTGATCAACTAGCGTCATTGACAACTTTTGAAGAACTATCGATCAACATTCACCAAACCAGTCCTTGTTGTTGTTGTTGTTGTTGTTGTTGTTGTTGTTGTTGTTGTTGTTGTTGTTGTTGTTGTTGTTGTTACTGTCCTTTGGTGTGAATCATGATCATGACATCATTGAACGCGCGCGTCATTGGTCAACATGATCATCCACCTACCATTGGCAGTCATCATATTGAGATCCACTGCCATACAATATCATCCATCAGCCACCAGCAGCCGTCATGAAGAACCACATTCAATCATTGATACATTTACAGACAAGTTCCCGATGGGTTGCCAGCGATCCTTCTCAAATATGTTCTCACAATATCATAATATCATACCACTAGTTAACCATGGGTGGTTCAACCACCAACCATTGCCAGCCATTGGCAACCACCATCATACCATATTGACCCTTAGTATGCCCAACCAATTTCAAGAACTCTCATTAAGCAGCACCATTACTGTAGTGGCTGTCATTAACCACCATGGTGCATACTTGGATGCGCAGCTGGGGCTATGCATGGTAACCCTGGTCCATTATTTACAAGGGAGGTGAACTCACCCTGAACCAACCCTGGATAGTAACAACTAAGGGGGCACATACATCCAAGTAACTAACCCCAGCAAGGGAATCAACCATGGTATACCTTACTCACTATAGTGATTCAACCATGGTTGAATAGTTGAACATACCTAAAATCAGGTGTACCCCTTTTGCTGGTTAGTTTCCTTATTAAAAACCGTGATTACTGGATGGAGTGCAACTCTGTTTTCCCTTCTCATCATGCTTGGCAGTTTCCACAAAAAGGGTACTATTATTATCAATGGTGACAACCATGTGATATAGTAATTAGTAATCCAATCACTAGGAGTTATATTAAGTCCCTCTTAAGTTCCCTTTAAAAACAGCAGTTGCACTAATGATTGGTCCATCCCCTGCGTCCTGCCACTGCTGTTCCCAGGTTTTGGTGTCGCCGAAGTTCCCTCAGTTCGCCCACAGAGGTGCCCTTTGCGGTACACCAGGGCCGGTGATGAGCCTCCGAAGATAGTCATTGATGTTATGAATAACATCCAACCATAGTCATGAATAAGTAACTCCGACTAACTCCCACTTTCAGACTAGGTTGGTATGGACACTGGTGATGTTGGTCTAGTTTGGTGATGTTCATTAGGGGTACAGGCTTTTGACCCACAACCGATCCGTAGTTTCGTGTGCATGTGGACTTCAGGAGCTGCAAGAAGCTGCGCAGTCCAGGGAGGCCATCTAGTCACAACCCCCTGGGCCATCGCGATTTGGGTGGGTCAATGTTACAGCCAGCATGGGATTTTTCCACCACTGCTGTTGGGAAGCCATCTCGTAGAGCACAAATGAGATCCAGATCGGCCTATGAAGACTTCAGTGTTTTGCTACTGCTGTTTCTGGTTTGCTGCTGCTGGTGCTGGTGCTATGAGACCAGTAGCAGTCACTATTGGCCATCACTAGGGGTTAACCACTACTTACCATAACTACTAAGCAAGAGGTTGTTAGCTATCACTCACCATCATCAACTTATCAATCATAATCATTACAGTGTCAGCCAGTATCACTGTCACCATGGTAATCAACCAGTATTACCAGCGATTGTTACCATTAGTGGTAACAACTAACCATTACCAAGTATTCTCGACGCTAATAACCCCTTATAAAACAGTCATAATCGAGTCTATATTCATTCTTACCTAACCATTACCAGCCACTATCATTATCAGCTATTATTACCAGCCACTACTAACCCTTCTCAACCAACTGGTTGCTTGCTTGTTGTTGTTGTTGTTGTTGTTGTTGTTGTTGTTGTTGTTGTTGTTGTTGTTGTTGCTGCAGCCGCCCCTCCCCCCCCG